>JAOCPS010000006.1:1660441-1677941 GCA_025505425.1 Graphium colonna | reverse complement strand
CAACTCAAATAGTAAATCCAGTATTATAGCTCGTTACAGTTCTCTGCTCAATTTACTCTCTTTAGATCAGTAGAGGATACTTACTTGCAATAGTTGCTATGCTTGGCAAGCTTGATTCGCAGGTAAAGACTGGCACTTACGATCTCTACAATATTCTTAGTTTTCACTCTTACCAAATCTAAATGGAGAGCTACAGAGATAGATTTTCCTGTGTCCTTACTAAAACTTTAGTGATTCATTTATTGAACGAAGCTTTATCTACCTGTAACAATAACTTACATACGTAAGAAATAAATATAAAATTTTTGATGTAGGTTTCAAAAGTATTGTAGGCGACGTAGCAATAGTTGTTTGGATGCTTTTACACAGTTAGAAGTATTGCCAGTGTATTATATTCCGTCATTAACGCAGTTAGGTTCATGTTAATCGGTTTTAATTAAGGTTTATTACTTTAGGTAATTAGACAATTTTATATACATACCTCGAGACGAATTAGATTTAGAGCAACGACACCTATGAATTAAAAATATAATGGTAACGCTCGGTACAGACTTATTAGCGACTACATTTAGGCATAGCCTGAATTTATTTAGAACCAAGCAAAAACTGGTCAATCTGAAGCAATACTTAGATGTCTAGTATTATACCAGTAGTTCCATTGTCAGTGTTGGAGAAAATAGGCTCTGTTTAAATCTATAGCTGAATTCCAAATCAAAATAAATAAAAATAAGTCATACTAAAACTGGATATACAAATGGAGCTAAATTGTTTAGTACGGATAGGCAATGAATGCATAGTGAGAATAAGTCAGTTTCGATATTTTATAATTTGCAAACAATATAGCGTAATTTGTGTAACCTTTGTTTACCTTTTACCATACATACAAAGAATTGGAATAGACTATAAAGTTAGTAAACTTCGGCTGTTTATTTAGCAAAAACATAGGCGGCTTATAACATTAAAGTACGTATTAAATATTATCATAGTACGTACTACGGACAAACATTTGTCCGTTTGAAATAAAGCTTAATAGAATATATAACATCAGATAATGGTAGTAAATATTTGATTAATGAGCTTTGTGAAGTCATATAAATTTTAATTACTTTTTATTGTTCCTATAAATGCGATATGAACACATTTTTTTAATGAATTCAAATATTTGGGGACCACAAAATTCGTTCGAAAAATCACCGGTAATATTATTATGATTTATATATTTTAGTGCAACGCCATCAAATCGTTGCAACATTTTTAAGTAGTGGAAATTACATTTGTATCTTGAACATACGCCCCAAGAAACATATGTATGCATTTCGGATAATACGCTGCGGTACATATTTAAGTAATTATACAAAACGATTACTAAAAAGTTTTCAGAAATTATTCTGTTGTGGAATAAACCTGCGGAGAACTGTGGACTGAGTCCATTCGCTTATAATTTGTACTTGCAAAAAGAACTGAAAAATTATATGCCAATAAAGTCTGTACCGTGCAAATATGCAAATAGTTGTCCATTTAATTTTTTACTAATTTTTTTGGTTGTGATGTTATACATGGCCGATTGTTAAACAATGTATAGGACTGTCTTATTACAATATCTCACCGACAGTTGTTTTTATTTTCATAACCCATTTCCTTGCTAGTGTTTTGTAATGTACAAAGGATTAATAAAACTGAATGAGCATAACTAAGTAGTAACTATTTATTACTTCTAGTACATTGGTTCCCAAACATTAATGCTCCACTCTCCCATTTTTAGAAAAAAAAAATATCTAGCGCCCCCCCTAAAAATTTATAACCTTCTAAAATAACAATACCATCTTGAATGAACACGAGAGGTTCAGTGCCCGCTTTGGGAACCATTGTTCTAATTCATTAAAATTAATCCGACAATCGTACAATATATGTGGCTAGTACATACAATAAGCGAACGAAAATGCATATGGAAAGTTGCATGGTTCAATCTTCTGACCTTACTGATACTTCACCAGAGCTTCATAACAACCTTTGAGATGACTAAGATCGGGTAAAAACAAATGTTAGCACGCTGTTAGTCCGGAAATAGAGACATGCGGGTACACGGGACCTGCACTCAGGAAAAACATGCCATGTGCATGATAAAGAAAGACGTCTGATGTTCATTCACTAATTCTATATTACTAACGTGGCCACCAAGTGTTAATATTGGATAACTACAAGCTAATGCGTGCAGACTTCCTAAAAGCGCAGGAGGCGTAATTCCTTTCATCTTTCCCACATATTTAAGGGCATTACTGGATGCAATGTTCGTTTAATGCCTACCTGGAGTGCCTACCATGATAATTAGCAATCGGCAGAATAAATCGGTCGCTGGCGTAATGCATCGACAGGCTCACTGATATTAGTAGGATCAGCGCAGAAATTTTATGGCAACCAAATAGCGCGATCTCGCATTACTGTCGCAGTCCGCACTATGGTATAAACCGAGAGCATTGAAGTATTCTTGCATTCTGCGAGGACTTTATCACCCGCAAGATAGCAGAGGACAGTGAAAGGGAGATTACTTCGACCCTGCAAATCCACCATTGGAGAGCTTTCTCACTAATATCTGGTCCGTAGCCGTAGATATCTATACAAACCTCGTGCTTGTGCAAAGCATCAAGTGGTCTTCACTAGTTATTCCCTAAGTGTATTTATTAACTATAACAACACGGCGCGATTTAAAATCCACTATGTAGGTTTGGAATCTGAGACCTCGCGTTCGAATGCCGGTATCTCCGGCGAGAACAGTAGTGAATGAATGAATACTGTTGTGATAGATGGTGATTCGTTGATTGGCAACTACAATTAGTGGCGCAATAATTCAAACTTTAGATGAGTTCATGGTGTTTAATGGACGATTATAGCGAGACTGAATGTGTCATCGTTGCGATCACATAGTCTAATAAAGGGGGTTTAAATAGAAAATTGGGCTAAAACAGGTATTCATGATTATATGTTTTCATTTAACCTGCATAGTATACTATATAATAGTCAAAAACTAAGCTTTTACCCAAAAAGGCTACATTTTAAGATTTACACAATTTTTGGATACTAGTTCAGACGTGGAACTAATGCAGTAGAAATATTTCGGTTACAGGTTTTGGTTTAACCGCTTCCGTTGTGGAAGCTTTGACTTGAATGTACCTCGTGGAAGACTTGCTACTAAGGCAATAAACAAAAAATAAACTGATAGTGATAGCTGACCCGTATCAAACTACTGAGGAGTTACCGGTATGATTTGATGTTAGCTTACCTACAATATTACACATTTGCACCAAATCGATACGTTAAAAAAAGTTTCAACGATGGGTGCCTTATGACTTGACCAACCCGCAAAGATGCGCGTTGAAACTTGCCTTAGCTGGTTGAACCGGTACAGGAATGAAGGGATTTTGAACCAGACAAAAATGGATTCTTTACAATATTCGCTAATGATCGACACAATTCCAGTTTAAACGCCCAACAGCGCCCTAAAACGAAGCTTACACACAAAAAAATTATGGTAACAGTTTGATGGTTATTGTATGGCGTAAAACACTACAGACCTCATTCTCTCAGTAAGTCAAGCAATAACAGCTGATGACTTTGCACAAAATCGAGCTATGATGACAAAACTCACAGTGAAACAGACCCGAGTCGTCAATCGATATTCGCCATTATTGCACCATAATAACGCAAGATCTCAAACTGCTCGAGAAACCATTTTAACACACAAAATACCGAATACCACTTATTCCGCGAGTTGGACAATTGGTAAAAAAAAATCTTCACACGGAGCAGTACAAAATGTCTACACATACACAGTTTATTAATGTTGGTCCCTATAGTTTTATCGTAAGAGCATAAATGACCATCCTATTAGATAACTAAATAAATATATTTTTTTCAATAAATAAATATATTTAATCGTGAAAGAATAACTTGATTTAGACTGCAATTTTATACCTTATCCCTTAATACGTTTATTTCGCAACGAATTTTCGGACATAGTCCGGGATAAATTGTTAAAAGACTGGGAATCGAACAACACCTACCCTACTAGAAAGTTTTAAGATCATCATGATTGAGATGATTTCAAAAATATGACACTTTTTCTCTAACTAGTTTTTACACTCTTTTACATTTTTTTCTTTCAAAATTTACACTAGGGCACTCTGGGTTACTGCCCAGGGCGGCAAATTTTCAGGGGGTGGTAAAATTTGATGCCTGAGAAAAATATTGCGTTATTGAAAGTGCCTGTTCTGTTTTACACAAGCCTAGCTTTTTTATTTCTTGAACACTTTTTACAGCGATACTTTCTAAAAATCTTAAACTACTTTGTCGTTTTAAAGTTATAAATAAATATAAGATTAGCAGAAAAATTAGCAATAAATCGGTAAATATACATAAAACACACATTGAAATATAAAACCTCCTCTTTTTCTCAGTCGGTTAAAAAGGAACATTATTGAAAATTTTAACCATCTCATTTAAATGGGTATGGCACTTTTACAGTGCTCAGGGGCGGTACTAAGGTTAAATACCGACCTGATCATCGCCCACATTATATGGTATCTATAACAATATAATAAACCAGAACTGTTTGATTCTTTTAACAGGCTAATCTTCAGGACAACAAGTCGGAATGGAAAAATTCTTTATGTATACGATATCAAAATTCACACGATATATTTTAGGCATATTCTAGTACCATGCCACGATCATTAGGAGCAGCAATTGATAAGACGGGTGTACCATAGGTGTGTTCCGCACCAATGTTAACATCTAGTTTCCCTTGAACTTAACCAGTTTCAGTGGATAAGATTTCAGATTAAGGAGTTCATTTCGCCGACTGCTCTTAGACTAAAATGACCGCGAATCAAATGAGCACCAAAGATAAAAAAGAAAGCTATAAAGACAAGACAAGATCTTAATAAGTGTAAATTTAAAATGATTTCTAATCCTTGACAACAAATTTGTGCACTTAATACCAACCAATTAAAAAAAAATAAAGTGAATCGATTGAATGAAACGGCTTGACAAATTCGCATTAGTTTTATTTAATTTTTTAGAGTCGTCACTTTAAAGTGGACAAATATTTCGAACAAAAAAAATTGCTTCTCATTCTTCATAATAGTTACGTAAATATTTTTGTTTGCTTTATCAGGTCACACGTCATAGCAAGTTTATTTATGGTAAAGAAGTGAAAATGATTTACATGCAAATCGTTGTCCAAATCATGAATTATTTGTTTTACAAGTTCTTTTCCAGTAATGGTACCATTATTAAATTTTTCTTTCAATTCATTGGAGATTTCAACTTTACATAATTTTAAGAAACCGTTTAATTCTTTTTGAGATTGAAAAGGAAATATTCCAGGTATAATCGGTACGTTTATATCTGCATCTCTACATTCTTTAATAAAATCGTAGTAAAGATTTGATTCGAAAAACGCTTGAGTAACAATGAAGTCAGCACCGCTATCAATTTTTTGTTTTAAAGCTGAAGTTTTGTATCGACTAGAAGGAAATCCAGCAACTCCAATGCAAAAATAATCTCCACTTTTTTCTCTAATATGTGTGATCATTTCTTGACTCGTATTAAAATCAGAAACATTAGGGTTAAAGGATTCTGCAAAAAGATATAAATGATAATTACTGTTTGTGATTGGGATAACTAATCACTAAAATAATAATATTACCTCCCAAAATAATGAATAAATTGCAAATGCCCCTTTCATGTAGCCATTGCAAAATATCATTAAGATATTCTTTCTTCATAAGAGTACACGATAAATGCATTAAAACATTTTTTCCAGACTTTCTTAAACGATCAGCTAATTTAAGCGGCGGTATGTCCATGTCCTTACACTGATGACTTGTGGCGTGCCATGTTACAGAGTAAAAAATTGGTGGTAAATCTATATTATTTACGTTGTCTTCAGTTATGTCTGGCGTCACTTCGAATGAAAATGTAGTTGAGCCTGTATTTTTAATTAAATTGACTATTTTAGAACTCATTTTAAAATTAAATCGTTAGGTACGGCAGTAAAACAGTAAACACGACGGTCGTGTCACTGCGACTGATAAAGGTTTTATCGCAACGTCAATAATATAATGATTTGAAAAATTTGTTATCTTCCTGAACGTATTAATTGTAATCATTCAAAATGCCGGTAGAAAATGTTTTGTCTTATAAATCGATGGCGCTGGCTACACGTTTATGTCATGTATTAAGAGTAAAAAGAGAGTGGGTATTGATATCCGTGTCTTTTTTTAGGTTTGAATAAAATAATCACCTTCAATATGCCAAAAATTATTTCAAATGCTAGAAGGTAACGCAGCCTGCGTTGCTTTTTTAACAGGTAAAATGTAAATCAATATTTCTCAATAACTTGATTATTATTTTGCTTGTAATTTCTTTCTGTTACTGTTATAATTATTAAAAATTGACATCACTTTTCGCGTTAAGCGTTTTCACGGGCGACATTACGTAATATATTATGAAAAACTGCATTTGAAAGATTTAAAATTAAATCTGACTTTGATTAAACATTCGGGGTATATCGTTAACATAAAACCGTTTAACATTGGGTAACTGAATTTAAAATGGTCCCTATAAGCACTGAAGTAAAACCACACAGCAGATGCCCGGCAGAACCAACTACGCCAAAAATGTTTGAAAAATCCACAGAATCTTATTTAAAGATCGCCAAATGAATATTAAAGAGAAAGCTAAGAGCGCATATTAACTAAATAGCTGTATAATATTTTGAATAAACATTGGGGTATAGACAAGATTTGCACAAGATACGTTCGTTGTACAAAATCAACGTTACAAAGATATCTTAGCAGGTAATACAATAAACTATTCTGCGCTAGTAATTTTACACGCCGACCTGTTTGAGGCAGTGGTATTTTCCTAGCCAAATAAACAGTCAGAGTTTTACCATATATTCCAATTAAACCCAAAGGTGTAATCCTTGCATGTTAGTTCGGCTTGCATCGGGCGGCATTTTAAAGGCTTGCCGTATCATTTAAACATTTATTAACATATAAATCTTTCCACAAGGCTTCCGTTCATTTTTATTCCGCAAAAGATACCGATTTTATTTGGCTGCAAGCGCCTCCGCATTGTCACCTCGCCTCATGCATGTAATTCATGCAGCTAAACATATTATTGCACACTGAATTATTGCTTTTAATATAAATTTTCACAGAATCTTTAAT
Source organism: Graphium colonna (assembly GCA_025505425.1). Classification (NCBI taxonomy): domain Eukaryota; kingdom Metazoa; phylum Arthropoda; class Insecta; order Lepidoptera; family Papilionidae; genus Graphium; species Graphium colonna. The sequence goes on along the minus strand of JAOCPS010000006.1, from coordinate 1,670,709 downwards.
TTACTACATTGTTTTATATGCAATGTAGTTAAACTTAAATGTTGTTACTCTCTGCTCTCCTCCACTTTGGTAAATTGCGGAAAATTTGCCATGAAATAATTAAAAAAAAACACTGGTAAACAGGGTCTGTAATCGGTCTGTGCAAATAAATATTGCTTGATTTTTAGAATATTTTATCTGTGCTTTAATCTTATCACTGACATTTGTCACTGTCACAGTGACTACTACTATTTGTCAGATTGTTGATTTGATTATAAAATTTTAAGGTTAAATATTCAGTTTAGTTTGGTTCTGTTAGTGTCCTTCGCTTTTTTAAAAGAAATATAAAAAAAGCCGTATCGTTGTAGGATTCAATAGTAAGTAATATTTTTCTTAATTGTAATGGGTCACAGTTTTCAAAATCTTAATAAGTTAAAATTCTTGAATGTTGTAACAGAACAAATTCGTAATTCAGAATTTATTGTATAACATTTAAATAATATTCATGTATCTTTGTCGCAATTTAGTCAAGACATCATTGTGATATAAGCTATAAGTTTAATAATAATTTGGTTTGATTTTTTATGACTTTATGAACTGTACTTATTTTCTTATTTTAGGGTATTTGTGAGACGAAAAAATGTCATTCCCAGATCGAGCTCAACGGAAAATCTGTTGGGATTCTAGAGACCGTTACTGGGAATGTTTAGATAGTCACAACATCAGAGACAGTTCTAGAATTCCTAAAGAGTGTACTGAAATTAGGCAAATATTTGAAAAATCATGCCCTCCTAAATGGGTCACCCATTTTGATAGAAAACGAGATTATGAATTATTTAAAGAGAAAATGCAGAAGGAGGGATTTGAACCGATCAAAGAAACTTAATTTAAAATTAATTCTCAAATTGATATTAATTGTAAATATAAATAATGTAGTAAATTATTATTAAAAAATAGTCTTTTATTTAACCTCTTAAATTTTCAAATTCCTGGTTCATTCTGCTTTCTCTCAGGTGATAATTTCATTTATGTATTATTTTTATAAGGCACTTTTATATGACTAAAACATTATTTTTCATTTTAGGTAGGTTCATCTATGCAATATGGATGATTTGTCTTGTATCATATCACAGCTTGCTGTACCAACTCAACATTTAACATCTAATATTCTACAGGTAATATATTTTCATCCTAAATACCATATCTGCATTTAATGTTGGACCTTTTTGTGCTTTGTCTGCTGGGACAATAAGCATATTAAATTATACTATACAAGCTATTAGTTTTATATTTTCCTCTTTTGATGTTTAAATATTAAATGTTGAATTTTTTTCACCTTTCAGGAAGTATTGTTAAAAATAAAGAAAAATAATAGAATACTCATGATAAATGAGCATATGGACTCTTGTAATAGAATTTTGGAAGCTTTATGGGTTCATCTACAGTCGCAACTAAAGGAATTTGATGATCAATTACTTTGCTCCACATGCTTTTATACTATTCTGAGCTTTGTTGAGGAACAAGAAAAATACCTTACCTTAATACTGCAAAATATTGATGAGGAATTAAATAGAAGAACACTATCAAAAAGAGACAACTTTTTGACTATGAGAACAGTGTCCATAATTTATGGAATATTCCAGTCAAATTTACTACTACAAAAAAAAATTCAATATAGTTGCCTTTTGGAAAATATTTTAAAATCGGCTATAAATTTACTCATTGGTATGGCTGATGAATATTCACATTACACCTTTATTGTGTTTAGAATTTTAACATCAGTCAAAAAAGTGGTAGATACCAATTTGCAACATATAGTATTTACAAGGGACAATCAATTGAAATTATTGAACATGGTAAACCATAATTGGGAGAATCCAATCAATGGTGTAAGAAATTTGAATAAGATTATTTTACGAACTATCCTCACTGTTAACAATGAAAATATATGTTATGAAATAATGGAGGAAATTAATACTTTTTACTGGAATAAAGCTAAATACTTAATGCTGTCTGAGATTTTTGAACAGTTTAATGGGAATATTGAGAATGTTATAAAGAAGTATAACTTAGTTGAAGGGCTGTTGCACAGTTTACATAAACCTGGATTGGTTTCTGCAGGAGCTGACCTATATTTCTCCTTGTTAAACAAAATTAACTCTGAGAAAGAATGGAGTTCAATATTTTTAAATGAGATCTTACTCATTTTTAATGGTTCATCACAAAAAGCCATAGAAAACTTTAACAACTACTGGTGTTTAACTACCTTTAAGAAATTTCCATCATTAAGTTCTTTGATATTAAATGCTTTACAAACATGTGAATCTTCAGAAGAAAACATGTTCAGTATATTATGTGTACTAAGACAAAGTTATAAATTAAACTTAATTGAAAAGAGTTCCATTGAAATGAAAACTCTTCAAAGAGTCATAATGATTGGTGTAGAACATTGCAGTCCTTATCTAAGAATAGCCGCTTTTGATATAGTTTGTATTTCTAATAACAAATTGTGGCCAGATAATAAGAAGGATGAATTAGTGTTAAATTATATTTCTGACAATATTAATTCTGATTGCACAGTATTGAGATTGAGCATGCTGAACAGCTTGAGTAATTATTTGTGTCAGTTACAAATAACTCATTTAAATAGTAAAGGCAGTATACAAAATGACCTGGATAATGTTTTGCTATTTTGTGTTGGATTACAAAACATAATAATTAAATCATTGAAATTAAATGGCAATTATCAGCGCAAAATTACAACAATTAAAATAGCAAATGTTGTTTTAAATAGCCTCAGCAAAATTCCAAGAAAGAAACATAAGCAAATGAAACAGACCAAATATACAATAATGGACTTTTTAATTGAAAAGGGGCAATGTATACTTTTTAGTGAGAAAGTAGTTGAAAAGTTAATAAATATGTTAAGGGACCCTGCAGATGATGTTAGAGAAAATGTTATAGAGTTATTGCTCAATCACTATAGTAATGTATTGAAAGATGCACACATTTTAAATAAAATAATAGACGATGCATTATTACAAATCACTAGCAAATTTTTTTATGAAATAAATTGTGGCAAAAGCATGTTTGAATTAATAATCAAAATTTTTATCCAAAACAATGGAGTGGAAGGGTTAAGACTTCGAAATGTAGAAGAGATCTTTAATTTTGCATATATAAACCTACAATCTGAACACCAGTTGAAAAGAGATATTGTGGAATCAATAGAAAAGGGGAAGCAATTGCATTCATATATGTGTATTTTATGTGCAATTTTTGAAGCAGTTATTAAAGGGTCATATAATTTACAAATAGACAAAAAAGTCATCATGTCATTATTAGACATTTTAGAACACACATCAAGTCAATTTATTTGGGAAGATGGAGTTTCAACTAGTTCAGATTTTGCAAAAATGAGTGATATGGTCCTAAGTATTATAGGAAAATCAAGCTATGCAATAAACTATGAAGGTGAAGCTAAAATTACGGGACTACAGCAAATTGTTCTGAATTGCTTATGGTTAAATGTTAAGGTACTTTTTTCAATATAATATATGTATATGTTTACCTTAAACAGACTTAAAATCAGTTTTATATTTTTTATATCCAGGAATCCTGTAACTTAGCATCACTTGTTATTCAATATTACAAGAATGATATGAATCCGGATACATGTCGCAAATCACTTCATATCATTACAAAAGTACTAGAGACTTCTCGTCACAAAGGAGCTATAGAGGCAGCTGGTGTAGCTTTAGGTTAGTTAATGTTATTTATTAGTTAATATTTTCTTCAGAGGAAGACTTAGTTAATATTTCTTTATAACTAATACTTAATTCGCAGGTGAATCTATCCGAACATTGACATCATTGACAGAATGTCAATTATCAGAAATACCATTCCATATATTACAACAAAAACTAAAGGAATTCATTCTAGAGGCAAACAACATGGCTTCGGTCACTAGAAGAGGCGCAGGATTGTCCATTATGGTCCACAGAATTGTGAGCAATGACATGCAAAAGAGTAAAGTATGTTTAAAAAATATTTTATACAAAATACAAGTATGACACCTATAGTTTAAATAACGTACATTACATTTCAGCCACTGTTTCTCTATTTTATGAAGACTTTGTTGGAAAGTTGTGAAGCTGTACAAGATGATTATGAATCTTTGAATAATATGCCAGAACTTAACACTGAAACAGATTTGCCTAAAGCTATTTACATACATTTTTTAACTAGAATTGTCATAGATAGCAGCTTAACAACAGAAGTCATGTATTATTCAGCCAAATTAGTTGAACTTGCATTTGACAATCTTACAAGTCCACATTGGCAAATAAGGTATGTTAAATGACTTTTTACAGTTCTTATTTTTTTAATTCACATGGTAAAATTCACATAAAGCATTGTAAAAGAATTGCATAACTTACTCCTTTATGATTTGTCTTGGTATCTCAACTTTATCAAATGGCAATATAAATCTTTTGAACCTTTCAAATGTGTATAACTCACCTAACATTAACTGTTAATATCTGCCTGCAACCTTTCATAAAACAAACTTATCATTATTTTTTCAGAAATGCTGCTCTCCAACTATATGGTGCTTTAGTTCCAAAGTTAATGGGTCAAAGAAAAGCTTCGGGCTCTGAAGATGAAGTCACTGCCACTGTAGCCTGTGATGAATTTCGCACACACTTCCCTCATCTATGGATTTTTATATTGAATCAATTAAAACAAAATGATGACAAAGAGACACTACAGTACCACTCCAACTTATTGCCTATATTAAATATTTTAGGCAATCTAGCACAGAGGTACAATTTTTCAAAGGATTCAAAAGAAATATCAGATATTGATAAAGATTTTTTTAAACACCTTACTCCTCTTTTAGGAAGTCCTATATTAACTGTAAGAAGACTTACAGCAAAATGTATCTTCAATATGTATTCTTTTGATAATATTTTTGAATTTCTTTTAACAATTGAAAACCCATGTGAAAACTTTCTTCATGGTTGTCTTTTATTATATGTTAATTGTTACAACAATTGTAAAAACATCATACATAACCCAAAGTTTGAAATTTTAAAACAAAAATTGCAAACAGAAATGAAACATTCAAGACACTCATATTTGTGTTTAGAATTAATTGAGAGTCTTAATAATGTTATAGTATATGACTCTGAAATAGAATTTATTTTCAAAAATATAAAGACCAATTTCATTGAGCCTGGAAAATTTCAGTGGGCAAACAGACGCATTCATCACTTTTTGCTCACATGTCCCTGGCCTATATTACCAAAATCATTACAATTAATTTTGGAGAATAGTGACTATGAAAAACATTGTGAAGTTTTAAACACAAGATTACAATCTGAAAGTATTGTAGACAAAAAAGTTATAATAGAAATAGTAAAAATACTAATGTATTTTATGAGGAATAACAATAGCAGTGTTGTTTGGAAAATACTTTATGAAATATCTCTTTCAATTGATTTGGACCAACATATTGATATTGAAGAAATCACTAGTTGCTTAAACAATGACATTTCTTATAAATCAAGATATTTAATACCTCTTGTTGCTAGAATTACAACAAATGCAGGGATTTTGTTAGTATTATGTGAACAAATTCATAAATTATCTAATGCAGAGTTAACAGATGTAGATATGAGATTGATCGCAGCTACAGCCAACAATGAATTGGCCAGGAAACTAGAAACATTATCAGACGAAATAAAAATTATTACAATAATCAATGCTGTTATTCTCTTACAAGATGAGGATGAAGATGTAAGGAATCTAAGTGTTTATTTTTATAAGAATATAAGTAAAAATGTAATGGTACTCCATCCTTACATTAGTTTAAGAAAGATCTTAAATGGTAAATTTCTAAAGGCCCTCTTAAGGAATTACTCAAGAGGGGTAAAATCAATATCAGATGGTTTATCAAATTACTTTTCATCTATTTGTATTGGTGATTCTGATGAGTTTAATCCATTCACAAATAAATCAAAGAATATTTATCGAGAAATTGATATTATAAATGAACTCTTATCAAAATTAAATAATGATTTACAATAAAACTCAAGTAGTTTTTTTAATTAACTTACCATTTATATTTAAACTTATTAATTTACTTAAACATTCCAATACATATTTGTAATAAGTTACTATTCATAATAGTATTTCTGAGGGGATGTATCCATTGTGTCATCAATTTTTATAGAAACTATATGACGCCCTGGAACCATAACTAGACCCAAAACACGGGGCTCCTCTGTTTCTCCATCATTGTTTTTGAGGTATTCAGAACAAGCCCCTGAAATGTAGATAAAAAAATTAAAGTTCCCAACTAATTAGTAAAAATTAAATAAAAATTACCATACAAAGTGTTGTATCATATCTGTGGTTATAAGAAGGTGGTGTTAATAAAGAAATAAGCAATTAAAACTATAGATGATTCATTGTTACTTCTAAAATGAGCCATAAATTTTTTTATTAGATACATTCAATAAATCTTTCCATCTTACTTAATAATCTTATTATGTTGATTTCTGATATCTATACAGATATTGCACTTATAAAAAAAATATATATTTAAGGTTTTAAGCCTACCTAAAATAACATTAGCATCTCTGTCTGTACAGAGAAATACTCCGATTAGTACTCTGCCATCTGTCATCTCTATTCTAAAGTTCATATTTAACCATTTCCGTAATTTTGTCTTGCCATCAATTTCACCATTATCCTGAAACATTATGATTAAGCATATACAATAAAATTTAATTTGAATAATCAGTAACAAGATTTATGACCAGAATTTAGCTTTTTCAATATTTGAAGATTTTTTCAATATGTGATAGAGGGTTTCTATTAGATACAATACAGCAGTTTCAAGAGTCAATAGGTTTTTTGCACTAGCAGCATGTGGTAAACTATATCTTGTATCCTAGTTCTGGAGGAGGTCTTTGCTCAACAGTGGAATAATTTCAGAAATTGTGTATTGTTTAACTTATTATTACAGGGAAAATTTCGCTGAAAACCTATGAATACTCTCAACTCAAGGGCCTCTAAGAAAACTTTTTTGTTACAAAGTAAAAAGCTTCAGCAATCATAAAAGTTGAAATTTTTCTATATACAACCATATGCCTAGTGGTATAGAGCCATGTTTGACAAACTGGAGGTTGTGGGTGCAAATTTCGTAAAGGACAATGATTTTGTGTTGTTTTTTTCTTAGTTTGGTTAGGGAAATACGGGTCAATCACCTCATTGCCTGAAAATTATGATGAACCATGCAACCATTTACACTTACAAGTTCATACATTTGCTGATGATACACATCCTTTTTTATTTAAACATTATATTCTATTTGTTTACCTTTATAATTTCAGAACTTTGTTCGGACGCAGTATTAGTAGTATCATCAGTACTCATTCTGACTGTATTATGAGAGTTGAAGTATAAATTTATAAACACTTGAGTGATTGTAGATTCCTAAATAATAAATTATATATTTACATATAACATTCCAAAGAAAACAATAGGCATACTACTATACTCGGACTTTTAATTCGATGCAGTAAACTGACATAAGCTAATGTCAGTTTCTCAAATAATGTTACCACGCTTAACTTAGTAATGATGACTTCATTCATTTAATAATGAACTATTTCACTAGCGTAAAACTATTAAGTTATAATTCTATAAGTAATATATAATTATAACTATTTAATTACAACAAAAACAAGCCAAAAATAAACCAACCTACTTATCTCGATCATTTTTTTATCGAAATAGGTCTGTTTATTACAGATTTTTTTTTCCTTGTTATTAGCTATTCGGCTTCACTCTTTTAGTCTGAGCACATGAATAATTCAATTGAGACCAGATTGACAACTGTCAACGAATACTGTCGATCTAGTGAAGTGTCAGGTCAATGGTTGTAGCTCCGCGATATTGAACGGGCACTTTTGTAGTGTCGGCGGTGGAAGCAAGTTGTGCTCCGACGAATCATTAAAGTTCCGCGTAATCTAGTGACCTTTTTCGTTTCGTTTATGGCCCTTGACTGCAATTTTTGGTTTTTGTCCACTGTACTAGCAAATAAAAAACGAGGGATTTCAAATTTAATTGTGAATAATGAGAAGTCTATATTTTTATATCCGACAGATAGTTTTGAGATTTATCAAATAATATTAAGTCTTCATAAGAGCAAATCGGTCGGTTACGATGAAATTCCAACAAAGGTATTAAAAAAACTGTAAATAATATTTCACAAGTTTTAAGCTTTGTTATTAATTTATCATTTTGTAAAGGACTCTTCCCGTCGAAACTAAAACAATTAATAATAAAATCGCTCTATAAGAATGGTGACAAGGCCGAATTCAAAAATTATAGACCGATTACTCTTGTGTCTATTATATCAAAATTTTTTGAAAAAGCAATTTTCAATAGGTTAAACGCATTCTTTACAAAGCATAACATAATAAACCCGCTCCAGTTTGGATTTGTAAAGAAAAGTTCCACAACACCAGCTTGTTTTCATCTGGCTAAAATTTTTACTGAAAGCAAATTACAGAAGATACCGGTAGTAGCGGTATTATTGGATATCACTCAGGCATTTGACCACGTTGACCATGAAATTTAATTACTAAAACTAGAGAAGTACGGTATACTAGGGGAAGCGAACCAATGGATAGCAAGTTATTTAAATGATAGATGACGATGTACAGAAATCTTTAAAATAACACCAAAAACAGGCAAATAGAAAAAGTGTTTTAAAGATCGGACTACAAACTTATTTAACATTGTGTTCCACAGGGTAGTATATTGGGCCCCCTTTTATTTTTAACAAACGACCTTCCTCGTTCTACAAAAGAAAAATGCATTCTTTTCGCTGATGACACAACTTATTATAAAGGCTGATTACATAACAAATTTTAATAATAAAATCAATGACTCTATTCAGGGTTTAACAAATTGGTTAAATTTAAATAATCTTAGTATTAATTTTGATAAAACTAAAATAATACAATTTTCGACATATGAGTCCAAAAGGTATCAATTGACATTAAATTTCAAAATAAACATATCGAGAAGGTCCAATCCGCACCATCTTAGGCATTCTTAACAATTGATGATTATTGCAGTTGGAAAGAGCACATCAGCAAAATATGTAACAAATAGATCGATTTGTCTTTGCTCTTAGACGAATAAGACTAACTGTGTCCCAAGAAGCCACCGTATGTGCTTACCACGGCTATATTTCCTCTGAACTGTTACAGTTTAATAATATGGGATAACTCTGTCGACATTCAAAAAGCATTTGTAGTGCTAAAAAAATCTGTTCGTGCCATATGTAACTTAAGGCATAAGGATAGTTGTAGGCAGTATTTCTAAGTACTAAGAATTCTCTCATTACCATGTATGTACATCAAAGATATGTGTTTATTTGTTAGGCAAAATTCGAATTTGTTTTTAAAGCAATCCGATGTAGTACAAAAACGTCTCAGGAGCCAAATAAATTATTCTTGCCAAAATCTGGAACTTAATAATAATTTCTTGCTTTATATTTTCTGGAACACGATTATGTAATATATAATCGTGTTCCAGAAAATATAAAGCAAGAAACAGGTCAAGCATACAAAGTTAAATTATTTCAATGGTTACTCAGCAAATGCTTCTATAGTGTTTCAGAATTCCTCAAATATGTATTTTCTTTTCTAAATTGTTCATTTATATGTATATTAGTAAGCATGAATGATATTATTTTTTGACAAAGTTTGCTCTTTTTTTTATTTGACATGAATATTTAATTTGGCATTTTAAATTGTTCAACTTCATATTAATTTGTGAATGTGAATGTAAATGTTATTGCTAGTTGTAAGACCATTGTGTTATACCTTATTCTTGCAAATAAATGATATTCTGTTCTATTGTATTCCATCATTGATCAGCGATGGCGCCATCTTTTTGTTTAACATTGCTATTCTATTTTGAAATAATTCTGTAGAGCTACTGCTGTGTGCAGGATATATCGAAGGGTACCCGCTGTCGTAAGACGAAAATTCAATTAGCGTTACAGAACAATCGATAGTTCGACTATCGATAGTTGACCTTGAAAATCAGTCGAACTATCGATAGCTCTATCGATACTATTTACACGTGGCAATACTATCGATACTATCGATAGTATCGATTGTTAGAAATGGTCAATAGTATCGATAGTATTGAAGTAACTTGTCAATAGTATCGAGGGTTTTATCATATCAACTGTCATATTT
>JAOCPS010000006.1:1643510-1660341 GCA_025505425.1 Graphium colonna | reverse complement strand
GGAAATATTATATTGTACAAAATCCGAAGGTAATAGAAAAAAAACTGACATCTACTGTAACTGTACCCTTAACTTATGCGCTAACACTTACAATATACTTAACAAATTTCTTAGTTAATGTATCCACATTTCAAAAATAAATATAAAATATAATTTTTTACTGTATGGTATACAGCGTCACAGTATTAACGAATAATTTCATCACTTTTTTCGTGTTAGTAACACATCTTTTCTTTTTCGTAGCTGCATTCATTGAAAAATGTAAATTGTAATTATAATTACCAAATTGACCGTGGTAAGTATTCCAGTGTACTTCTTTGTCTAAGATCTTTATGAAGCTCCCTGCTATAGCAAGACCAGAGCCTAAAATTTGTAAAATCCAATGCGCACGACGTTTGTCCACAATTCTTAGCTTTGAAGACCATCCGTTTTGAGATGAAAGATTAAGAATCGCTTGTGACATCAGCAATTGATACTAAAAACCAATATAATAATGAGTAAAGAAAAACAATAAATTAAAAGTAACATGACATATATAAAAGTTTATGGAATAGTTAGTGTTAGTCATAACACCATATTTTACATTTAAATAAAAAAACTTACCCCTGTAACGCAGAGAACTATATGCAACGGAGTTTTTCCCAAGGGCAAACCACTCCGCAGCGCAAACAACATGGCTATACCGACAACAACACCAATTAAAATGTGAGCCAACAGATTCAATGTTGATTGAAAAATGTACAAGTTGTAATTCATGTGCTCTTGAGGCGCGCGCTGCGGTGAATTTCCATTTCTCGCTTCTGGATCGCCCGAGGAAGTTGGTTCAGTGGAATAGGTGGGCATTTTTAACAAGTATGCTCAGTTGGTCGGTAGTTAGCAATGCAACCGGAAAAAATATCCTAAGTTATATATACGCACACGTGAGAACTGATAATAATTGATGACTGTATCGATATCGAAACGTACACGGTATAGATAAATGACAAATTTTCGATATACACGCATTTAACCGAACTTGATAAGATACAAAAATACCGAAAGAAATTGCTCTAATAATTTTCCAAATAATAAATTTATACTGGCGTATGAGTATGTTCCAAAGAAACTCTTGAAATATTAAAGCCATCATACGATTTCAAATTTATAGGCGTAACTATATTAACGTCATTCGTTTATTTTGTACAGAACAATGCAGTTAAGTCTATACTTAAATTTATACATTATTTAATTTTTTAAAGTTTATCCAATAGGACAATGCAATCATTTTTACGCATATTAAACACTAATTTTATGATACTACTCACTAGTAATGCTTATTTACAATATTTTCATAGACACTCCCTCTAAAAATATTGTTATTATGCACTTCTGATAAAAACTGTGTTTTAGGCGAGAATCTCATTTTTCCTTTACGTGCAATATTATATTAAGCTTTAACACTTTATATGAAGTTCTTAGTCAAAAAAAAAAAAAATTATATAATTATAATTGTATGATATTTAGCAATCAATGATATAAAAGAAAAATATATAAAAGGAAATTACATATTGCTAATAAATGTCGTAAATAATGTCGTGATTATTTTTATCATACTTTTTTGATAAAAAAGTTCACAAATAAAAAAAAGTATTCATACTAATTATGTCTTCTATAAAACTAATAATCGATGACGTCAAACTTCTCCTCGTCTTATCCACCATTAAAATCGGTTTAAAAATGAGGGATACGCGTGAACGGATACAGAAAAACATAGAAACAGCTGAATGGAGTATCCTCCTTCTTTTTTCAAGTAAAATACTAGTTATTATAGTATATGAAACAAAATAATATTAATTACGTTAGTACTAATTATAAGACTAATATGTAGGCGAAATATACTCATGAACACGGAATTGGCGATACAAACTAATCCCACTCTAAAGAACCATGAAATTAGCTCTGTTGCAGAAACATTGTTGACACCTGTGCTTCAACTATTGCTGCCCTCCGGAATAGAGATGAATTAGGGCAATCCTTCAAGACATCATACTTCAAGCAGCTTTTTGGTTGCATACGGCGGCTATCGATACGAGGTACTGATTTTAATAGTAACTTCAACACTTCGAATCACTTCCTTCCACCTTCTACGTTATCACGAATCACTTGCGTTTGGCATCACTTTAAAAACACGTGAATCTAATTATTTCAAAGCAGATTCATCGTCAGCTACCTGACAGCGCTGATATGGATGACCTATCGGTATTAAAAACGTTCGAACGAAGGAGCAGTGTTCAATCATGACCTAACTTCGATACTGGCTGACACCGTATTGGTACAGCTTTAGCATATTATATTATATACTGCATAACGTAGGTTCACTTTATATCTAAAATAAATCGTTTAGTAGTTTGTTAAATTGAAATAAGTAACGTTGTAGTTTGTGTAAAAGAAATCATTTTTATTTTAAAATTATATTTTATTAATACATGTTTTGTTTCATTTGGCAAGGCGTTTAAAAAAATATAACTGGTTTATGATTGTATCTAAATATAAACAAATTATTTTAAGGATACAAATGTTAATAGTAACAATATTTGAGATTCCATAAGTTTCTAAATGTTCGTGATTGAATCAATAAGGAATAATTATTTATTGCGATAACTCGCATTGTTTCAGTACCTTAAGTATTCTTATCTTTTTACATAATGACTTAAAACTCATTCATCAATAGAGTAACTCATTATAATTACTTTTTTATAAAATTTTTCGACCTCGCATAGAAAGTGATAAATGGATTAATTATTATAATAAATGTAAATGCGGATGTAAATATAAGTATTGCTGTTGTAAACTGGTCTGAAGCCCATCCTCTAAATGAATTTTTGTCAAATCCGTAATTAAGAGATATGTTCGCTGCACCAAAGGCGACGATTCCAAAGCAAATGTGTGTGATTTTCGATATGTTACCGTTAAACAATTTCCGAATTTCGTAAGCGTATAACGAAGTTAGCCCATTGATTAAACTCGCGACAGTGAAAACCATGGCGACCAGTGCTGTAAAGAATAATTATGATTTATAACAACTAAAAAACCAGCAAAACTTTCGATAAAATACAAATCTAATAATCATGTATTACTACTACATTTATTCACATCTAACACTAATAAAAATTATAAAGTAATGATTTACATAATTTTTACAACATTACGCTGATGGATAGTATGTTTTTTTTTTTGGAAATTTAATTTAAAGTATAAAAATATGAATTTTGCTTTTTCTATATGAAGTTTATACAATCTGTCATAGAGATATACGAGTGCAATAAAAAAAGGTTTATGAAATCAATTTTTCCATATCAAATATCTCCGAGACCCAGGTCTTCTTTACGAATAAAACTTTTGTAGAAGTTAATACTATAAGTCTAATCTCAAAAAACTTTTTGAATTTAAAGCAATTTGGTACGGTATTCCATATTAAATAGGTACTGTCCTTTGTCGACTTATTTTGACAAAATAGCATATCCTTGTAAAACAAAAAAAAAAGTATTTACCCCGAATTAAATTTTCGGTTAGTATTGAGTAATTAGAATTAATTGAAACGTCTCTTAGAAAATCAAAATAACATATATAATTACCAAATTGTCCATGGTAAGTATTCCAGTGTACTTCTTTGTCTAAGATCTTTATGAAGCTCCCTGCTAGAGCAAGACCAGAGCCTAAAATTTGTAAAATCCAATGTGCACGACGTTTGTCCACAACTCTAAGCTTTGACGACCATCCATTTTCAGATGAAAGACTAAGGATCGCTTGAGACATCAGCAGTTGATACTAAAAGTCAACATAAATATTTATTGGAACTTTGAAAAAAGAACTAATAATAGGATATATATGAAATTATATGAATGATTAGAGTTAGCTTTAACAAATCATACAACCATACATTACATTGACGGTGAAATAAAAAACTTACCCCAATAACACAGAGAACAATATGCAATGGAGTTTTTCCCATGGGCAATCCATTGCGCAGCGCAAACAACAAGGATATACCAACAACAACACCAATTAAAATGTGAGCCAACAGATTTAATGTTGACTGAAAAATATACAAGTTGTAATTCATTTTCTCTTGCAGTGCAGGCTTTGATGAATTTCCATTTCTCGCTTCTGGATCGCCGGAGAAAGTTGGTTCAGCGGAATCGACAGGCATATTTAACACGTTAGCTCAGTACGTCAATGTTTAGCAATGCAACCAGAAAACTTATCTGAATTTATATATATACGCGCACGTAAGAACAGATAATCATTGATGACTTTATCTATATTTGCTTAGATAATAAAAATTTATTAATCTTCTAGCCTGTAACGTCATCAAGACAATTTTTTTCTTTAAAAATATAAGGAAAATTGATGGTTAATTATTTTATTTGTAATAATATCTATACTAATTTTAACAAGCTGAAGAGCATGTTTAAGTTAAACGGCTAAAATTTGGAAGTACCAGTCTTAATAAAAAAATTGCATGTGATTGTATGTAATGATTCATGAGGAATAGTTCAGGCTGTCTATGTAGTGTCATATCACGCTATGACCTAAGGGATCGATCAGAAATGATAAGGCGTGTTAATATATAGTTATATATTATATAGTTGGCAGTTAACGAAAATTAGCTTACAGTAGTTATAGTATTATTAATTTGATTATTTTTTGGCGCTTCGAACGCTTTGTAGCGTTTATGGTCAAGGGAGCGGCCAGGCATTTATATATTATGTAAAGGTTGATTTAAGCTGCTGTATTTTTTATAAATTTATACTTTACTAGCTGTTGTCCGTGCTTTTACTTACACTTTTAAGAGATGAACTTTATAAACGAAACAAAAATTACATTTTATAATTTTTCTTATATTCCTAATAAAATATTTACAAAATTGGTTTTGTTTCTATAGTTATTATGAGGATCTCATATTAAATTCATTTGGTATCTTTTTTGTACAGACATCGGCTAGTTCCAGTTTTATTATACGTCGTGTCTACTCATGTATGAAAAAGTGCTGTTGAGCATTTACAGTGTCAGTCTGCTAGGATTTAATTTTATAATTTATTTGATGGCCATTAGGATGGCAATGCCAAACTATCTTCTTTATTTAAATTGGGTATTTATTATTCTCGCGGACATTGGATGTTTCTATGTTATGTTAAATCCAAAAAGTAATATCAAGCTGCACTAATATTTATAATAATCGAGATATACTTATGCATTTACACTACATATTATCATGACATGATAAAATTGATAAAAAAAATTGCTATAAGATACTGCGCACGTCTCGCAACAAAGATAGCGATGCACTTAAAAAAAGATTTTTAAAGAAGGCGACATGGCACCTCAAAAAATAAGAGTTTTATGTTTTATATTATTGTGGTTTTACTGTGAGCTGTATCGATATATACAAATGTTAACATTACAATTTATGCTATTTGTGATATTATTTTAATGATTTATGGCCTTTACTAATACAACGTATTTTTAATAATAATACAGAAACGTGCATAAAATCGACATTTTTATCGTTTTGATTATAACGTATAGACGGGTGGACTGGTAGAGAATACCCAAAGGCATTAATCCCGCCTATTTTAATTCATTTAAAAGACATCAAACACCTCAGTCCTACCCGTGACCATGAACGCTGTAAAGGGTTCGAAATGTCGGGTGATAAAATTTAAAAATAAACCGCGATAAAATCCGTAAAGTTGTATTATTTAAAAATGTCTAATATTCGCGTAAGTCTCAAAAACAAAATCATTTTAAAGAGTTTACAATATAGTAAAAATAAATTATGAAAAATAATTTTTTAACTCTCCATAAAATCTTCATCCTATATAATATTGCTCGTCGACTTCTCTATCGCTTTTAGCACAGTTGATCACGACATCCTCCTCTCGATATTTTCCCACTTAAAGTTTACAGCCACAGTCTTAAATTGGTTCTCATCCCATCTTCGCCGGTCGGTCGATAGCAGTCACTTCATTTGGATCATAAGTCTTCACTATCGGCTGACCTTGAATCTGCCATGCGGCATGGCTGTATACTTTCCCCTATCCTTTTTAAAATTTTTATTACCTCAATCACAATTTGTATCGACTGTTCATACCATCTGTATGCGGAGGACCTGCAAAAGTACGTCCAAACGGACATTGGTTATCTCTTTAACGCTATTAGGACGTTAAAGTGTAATCTCAATGTCATTTATAATTGGTCGAGTAGCGTTTGGTACATCTATCAATGCTAGAAAATGTCAAGCAACGATAGCTGGAAGCTCACGATTGTTAGCCAAGATCGACTTTTCTAGATTACGCTCTGTACACTATAATAAAATATAATTTACTTTTCAAAGTCAATTAAGAATCTTGGACTTTATATGGACAACTCAATGAATTGGGGAGAACACGTCACTGAAGTCAGCCGTAAAGTCTACACTTCCTTTAGAATTCTTTACCATCTGGAGAATATCCTCCCATATAAAATAATACACTACAGATTTAATACACACTCGTGTAGACACTTAGTTTACCTATTATAGATTATGCAGATGTGTGTTACACAGATTCAAATAAAAATATTCTCAACAAGCTGGAACTCATTTACAACTACTGCATTAGATTCACATTTGACCATATCTCTCAATATTGTCTTAAATGCCCCACTTTCTTAACAAAGATCATCAAATTAGTATTTTTTTTAATTAAAAATGGTTTTTTCGGTAAGTCCTTCACTGTAAAAGTTACACTACTTTGGAACTCCTTGCCTGAAAATATGCATAGAGCCATCAATAAGGCATCGTTTAACAGCTTGTTCTATGGATTTTTTTCAAAACCTTCTACTTGAAGTAATATAGTAGATAATTATATGTCTAACGATACATTATGTATAAATATGTATGTATATATATTTTACTATTGTAGTTATTATTTACAATATAAATCGGTATATATGTTACACACATATATACCGTTTTATATTGTATTGTTTATATATTTCAGTATTAACGTTATTTAAGTATTTTGTATGTAGTTAATGTATTTAAATAATATATATATATATATACGAGTATATATATATATATATATATATATACATATATATATATATATATATATTTGAATTCATTATTTAAGGTTTAAGGTGTATCAATAAAGGATAAATAAATAAAAAATATATATTTTTATTATGACTTTCGATAACCAGAGGAACCAAAACCTTCTAAATAGTCTGAAAATCGAAGCATACTATAAACGGAAACAAACCAATTGAAAAACTTAAATATTTTTTAAAATTGAAGTACGTTACGAATTTTATACCAAAAATTATGTTACATATTGATATAATATTTATATGTTTTATTGCTAATTTATAAGTAAAATGATAATATGTAATCACAAGAAATAAAAAAGTAAAAAATAATACAGTTTCTTGTCGGTGATAAAAGAGACAATTCACAAACTGACTCAATATTAGGGCTCACACAAGTAATAAACTGGTATTTTGGTCAGCACCATTAAGGGGTCCTATTCCGCCCTCTGTTAATGGAATTTATCCAATTAAATTTTAGGGTTACGAGGTAAAATTTGCCGACAGTAAGCAAATTGCATTTTGTTATGGCCTACATCTTCTATATTGTGTGTGATTATTCCTTTGCACGTATTTTCCACCTTGTATTACTTTCTATGACAATTTTTATTTGAAGCGAAGTTAAATTTATTTTGCATCTGTATGTATTATGTTTTTTTTTGAATACTTTTACTCTACATTTTAATTTGCAGCGTAACCATTTATTAAGAAAATTTGAATTATTTAAAACAATAAACTTTATCAAATTAATTTTGTGTCTTTAACTGCATTACTTCCTTCCGCATGTCACATGTTATTATCAAACCATGACCGCGAATTTAAGTCAAGAAATCGACAGTATGATTGGAATTGTATATGTCGAGGTCAACTTGATAGAGGGCGCAAAGAGATTCAACGACTCTTCGCAGAGCCAAAGCGAGCAGAGCCGACATCAAGCCGACCAGAAAAAGCTAGGTCGACAATTATTCGAGAGGCACGACGTTGAACCCAGAACCCAGATATCCCAGCCCAAAGATGAGATCAGCATTCTATAAGTGAGGAAAAATGCACCTCGTATAGCTGTATAAGGTGAGATTGCTGGAAATAATGACTTTCTGTGCTGTGAACGTTTACCTTATTCAATTATGTTTACTGTACTCACTATTATATCGTGACACCAAAAAAACTAATGAATCTGATGATATGTAAAATGAAAGAAAGGGAGCAATATTTTTACATGAAACGTAAAAGAAAATTACATTAATTTTTTTAATTAAATAAAAACTGAATTATAAAAGCGGTTTTATAATTAAAACTTTAGCCAAATAGCCTTGAGACAGAAGTGGAATTTACTTTAAAGTTACTTAGACGTCAGAGCGAAGAATTCAATAACACAGAGACGTTTGTTAACGCATCGGGACCGGCTTTCATTTGACGGTGTCTCCCCTAGGCACTTAAGTTTACATTAAATTTGTCCAAGCGCGAAATTGATCTTTTAGTGAGGGGATCGCTCGACGAAAATATAAATTGCCACGTGACACTATTGATATTTCACTCCGGCGTATGTTTGTTTTGCTTAATGTCTCTCACAGATAGTTTTAGTTTTATGTGTGTACTAAAATTGAAACTAGGACAGTTCCACTTTCTTTTATGGTATAAATGATTCAATATAAATTAATGCCTGAATGTTTTGCAAAAAGTTACTCTTCATTTTTTTACTGATCATGTCTACCCTTCTCCTTTCCTACTCCTTTTCCCTCCAAATTAATATTGACCCATCCTCTAAAATAAACCTATTCTATCCAATTTCCCAGTTTGACAACGCACTCGTTACTCTCTAGATGTTGCGTCTGTTTATGGGTGACGGGATCGCTTAACATCAGGTGAAACGTCAGCCCGTTTGTCTTCCTTTCCATAAAAAAATATATAGCAAGTATACGCTGGAATGTTATCAAAATTTAAAAATTAAAAAATTACGAGAAAACAATTAATTCATTAATGGTTTTAAAATTACTTTGAAATATTCCTATATAAGATCTTTTATAGTTTTAAAGCACAAAATAATGTGCAGATAATACGCTAATACTTTGTACTGACGTATAGTTATATAAAATACACCGGAAATTGCAGAATACAGAGTACATTTGTCATGCAAAACTGGTAGTGATTTTTAATATTTAAAAATTATTATTCTTCTAAAAGCGTATATGTTACTTCCCCCTGAAACTCGGCGAAGGTCATCATTTATAAATTAAAATTCTCTTCTTTCTCGTCACTTCTCTGCTGACTTTATCAGATATCATAATAGTGCTGTAAGCTAACTCCTAAGCAAGATTGTTACTTAACTGGTTAATAAATAAAAAAAAGGTAAAAAATAGAAATAGAAAAAGAAGAAAAGTGTTCTTAGAAGAATCGTTTCTATATACACAAAGTCCTTTGATCGCATCCGAAATCTCGCGGGGTAAGACGTAATCAAGAATTAATTTTCTACATGGATTATTTTCAATCTACCGTTGTACGTGAGCTTTAAATGTGTCTGTTAAAGGCGCTTTTTGGTATATAATTTCGAGCTGAGATATTTCAATAGAAACATTATCTTAAGACATGATTATAAATTTTGTTTACACTAAATAAATTATGTTGACATTGTACAACCATACGGACTAAAGGTAAGATTACAGGACATACATGTACTATATTTCTAAATCTTACTTATATGCTATTCAGATTTTCCTGTTATACCCATTCTAGAATTTTAATCAATTAATTATAATAACATAGAACTTTTTATTTAATTATTGACTTACAACTAATTGAAAGTAGTTTTACAATAAAAAATATTTTCTATTACCCAGATAGTAACATGTCCTCACAGAAAAGTCTGATGCTGTATGTAAATATATTTTTTTATAGAGAGGGAGGCAAACGAAGATAAATATGGATTTTCGCAATAGTAGAAGAATTATAGCTAACAATACATTTATATGAGAGATATGTAATAGAAAAAGTGTCTCATTTCTTTTTATATCTGGTGAATAATATGTTCAACCGCATATATTATTCACTAGATATACAGGGAAAAGAGACACAAAAACCACAAAATAATCAATAATAATCATTACTTTTTTCTCAAATAAATTTAACAGTAACATAAAATGACAAAGTGAATGAAAAAGCCACTAAATAAAATATATAAGTTATATATACACAATGATTGGTGAGTCACCAATGATATTAAAGGATATAACTCGGTACTCGGATGTCAGCCTATTGATGTAATAAAATTAGGGGCATAGTTTTCGACCAAATCTCAAATAAATAAATGAAGCGTGGGTACGATGCTGGCAGATAGGCCGCGTGCACCGAGTCCGCTAAATTTAGATTAAATTTACTCAGTAGTCAATTAAAATTTGCTTTTTATATTTCATTTATTCTTTATATATGATTCCCACATGTAATATCCTCGAATATTAAAGGTGACTCATCTGTCACGATGTATATTTTTTGCTTTTACAAAACGCTGCCCTCACCATAAGCTCTACGGCTTGTGTTGGAAGGGCATTTGTCATACATAAATTTCACATGCATAAACACCTAGATCCGAAATATTTATCTGTGGGCCATAAACAAGTATTTCGGATGGGAATCGAACCCACGAACCATGATGCGGGAGCCAAGGGCTTAGCAACCACCAGATCCAACCCAAACCAACATGGTTAACACATGCATACCTATAACTAAAAGTTTATTGTGTAGTGTTTTCTTTATTCTTGAAAATAGAAGACTTAAATTTTAAAATAAATTAAGTTTTCATGCTGAAAAATTTACCGTAAATCTTTTACAATATATTTTGAAAGGCATTAAACGAAATTGATGTATTTTTCAAAATAGATAACACGTATTGTTGGAAAATATTAAATTTATGTGTGCGCTCAACACGCTGTTGAATGAAGGCTGCTCCTTTTCGTTTTATAGCTCGTGTGTGAAGATTTACGGCAGCGTTAAAATAAAATACAATTTCATACCTCACTCTACACCCCGCATGCAGGGAATTATAAAAATCTACATAAGGAATGTGCTTCAAGATTTCATTTTCAGCACTCGTATTTTATTAAAATGACTGTTATTAAGACAATAAAAAAAGATATGTGAGTAGCGATAAATATACACGTTTAAAATTTATTCCTTGGCTCAAACATAAGATGTGAAAGGCATTAATAAGTATTTTAGTCAAATTAGACGTAATTTATAATGAATTAACATTTTTAGGTATTAGTTTTTCCGGCTGTCTCGCAAATATTATTGTACAAAATTAACTTTTCTGGAAGACATGAGATGTTCTAACGGGATTTGAAAATAATTCGTCTTTCAAGTTCACTTTTTGTCGTTACATTTTACAGCAACCCAGTTACAACATGACATACCAAAAAACTATGGATGCTGGGCAATTGTATAGTTCTTTTTCTTTATGGACATAAAATATTTATCACTGAACTGTACTCGTTATAACATATATGCTTAATGTCACAGCAAAAATAGTTAATATGGTGAAATACCTATATTTTATATGACATGCATTATAAAAACAATAAATTAATAAAGAAATACATTACACACACTACCATGCGTTCGACATATGACTATGACACCATAGTAAATAAACATTTTATATGTTTTTTTTTTAAGAATATGTAAATTTTATTTTCTTTTTTTTTAAGAATATGATGCAGGATGAGGATGGTATTTACTTAAAATATATGAAAAAGATAAAATAATTAAACACATTATAGCTAAAGCACAACCATTATAGTATCTTTAGTATTTTTATTAACGTGTCTAATTGTGAAAAAGAAACAATCTAAGAACACGTACACCTAAAAGGCTATGATATCCCATGGCGCTTTATCAGCTGCGCACGCTACAGTTGTTCGGTCTCACTATGGCCACTCCTTGCTCATTGGGATTAACGTGAATTGCGTTAATGATTATTTAACTTTAGATTATATTTACTTAGTGGTAAATCAATATTTATGTTAATAATACTTTATTCTTCATTTAATCATATAAGCAATAAACAATACTTTTAATATTGTGCAATATTGGAAGGGACTCACTAGTCGCTCTATATAATAATTATACGTAAATATAACGCTTAATTTTAAATTTTATTTAATTTCTTCTATTATATTAAATAAAAGCGTTTTTGTTAGATATGAACCAGAAGTAAAAATGCCTCTAAACTGAACGTTACATAATAAATAGGGAGCTCTCAGGGCGTAGGCCTAATAATTAATGCGCTTAGGGTTAAGCCGGGGAGAATGCTTGATTCCAATAGTAAAAGCGAGATCCTCACTGCCGCCGGAAATCCGTAAAGTATTTCCGCTCAGTCTGTTACAGGGCAGCGTACATTAACATACATTATGTTTATTAGTTTAGTACGTTTTTTATATACATTATGGAGTTCTCTTCATCTAAAATACAACGAAATAACAGTTAGTAAACATAAATTACATATGTGCAGAGAACCAAAACAATCGCTTGTAGATTATACCAATATTTGTTTAAGGTGGAAATCGATCTTAAGACTCGCGACGTCGTAGCCAACATATTAGTTACTGTAAGTGATATTTGTAACCTATTAGTGAAAGAAGACTTCTTTATATATTTGTGTAAATTATATAATAATATAAATATCAAAGCACAAATAGAAGAGAAATCAGTGAGTTGCGCTCTCCCATCTGTTTAGAGTTATTTTTTAAAAACATTTTACAACAAAATCTCTTCAGTGTGTAAATTTGTAACGGCCATACATAATACATGAATTATTTTTCATCATCTACGCTACCGCTTTGAAATGGATATGAACCCCAAGGGCAGTGTAGGGCGGCCGCAGTTGCCGATTACTTTGCATTATTAATACGATAATAGGGTTAAGTACTAAAGCGGAACGTTATTAAGTTATTTAGCAAGTGAATGTTAAAGTTCAGATGAATAGATATAGTAGAACAGCTCTAGGAATAAAATTATCATATTGTTGCGCTAACTAAATTATATATTTTTTTAATCAGCAACATTTCTTTGGTTATGTAATTAATTAAAATCTGCTTTAAATTAATAGCATTGTATTGTGTGCAATATAATAAAAATGACAAAGTCTTTGCGAAATAATTACAGCGCACAGAATAAAAAACAAACTTTGAAGGTGAACGTGGTTGTTCTTTGATATTGCCAAAAACACTGAGGCAACAAAATTAATAAAACAAAAGCCCTGAGCTACAGACATCATTAAAATATTCAAGAGAGTTAAAGGTGCATAAATGTAAATCTGGATTAAAAATGAACTTGTTTTAAAAATGCTTTTGATAATTATATTGGATTTTGGTTTACCTATTTATTTTAATGCAAAAATTACAACCTTAGGTTGAATTTTAAGTTATATTGCTAAAATTATATTGCTGGTTCATTTATAAAGTAATAACTTTGATACAAGATTGGTCAACACTTGGCGCTAGTTCGAGTCTTCAGAGAGCGCTGGTCAGATGGAAACTTCAAAATTAATTTCGAAGTTTGATCGAAAAATATTTCTACGACGCCGTAAGACGCTTAACTTAGAGGATTGAAAATTCAATAAGTAATCAGTATATGGGATGTGCTGGTAAAACCGGCACATTTCATATATTGAAATTATAATATAATAATTTTTCATCGTTTTCTTAGTTCTTTGGTTATTTATGTTCCATAGTTTATAATAATATATTTAAACAAGTATTGTATTGACGTTTTAGCAGTAAACTTTTAGGACTTATTTTTAAGAAATGTATTGAAAAAAAACAGAAACTGTAACACACGTTTTTATCGGAATTTCAAGTGACCACTACTGAAATATAGTTTTATAAATAAAGAAGAATTTTTAAAATTGGCCCATAATCGGCAGATAAATGGACAAATGGTTAATATTATTCAGTTACAGTTAAAGATATAACTTTTTTGAAGTCAGGTAATATATATTTCGAAGAAATTGATTATAACCCGGAACTATTTTGTTAGAAAGAAGTTAGCACAAATGTTTAAAACTAATCCAAATTTGGTTATACATGCATTATGGTAAGTAGCATAAATAGTAGCGCGATCTACCGATTCGTTTAATATTTACGAAAATCAAATAATTTCGTTATTAACTTTTCATTCAGCTAAAAACCTGGGTCTTTATATATATTGCACAGCTAGCTGAGAATTACTTGTCATTGACATCAGCCATAAAGTCTACAGTATTCGGGATTGGAATCTCTGTACCGCTTGAATAATTTCTTTCCTTTCGGAACCAAAATTATGTATGGATGGTTAAGCATAAAATCAGACAAATGACGTTGATATAACTACTGTTCTATAACATAAAAGTATAACTAACTTACAGTTCATGCCTATCATTAAATTAAAATTAACTAGGTATGTAAGTTTGCCAAATGGGTAAGCATTTTGTTTTTTTTATCTATTCTTTTCTTTTTAGTCATATTATCACCAGTACCTGTGGGCAAAGAGCGCAGAAATTTTCACCGTTTTTACAACATTTCTCATTGATACTTTACTCGTATTAATCATAGCGTGATGTAATGTAGCCTAAAGCCTCCCTCGATAAACGAGCTATTTAAGACCGAATTAACAACTAACCAAACAGATTCTTCAGTTTTATAAAATTTGTATAGGCAGTATAGATTATCTTCTCCTAAGGTAAAAGAACCATTCTCTGGCATCATATTTGGAACGTACCTGCAACTCTACAGACATGAATAACTCTTCCTTTTAAAAAGCTAGGCGTTGTGGCTATCTATGGTTGATTTGTATTTCACTTTCATGTAAAAAGAAGCTCTTTATAGCTATTTCTTTATTTTTCAATCATAATCTTTAAGTCTAAATCAACAACTAAATTGTCTTCTTTAACGATAAGGTTTTGAGTTACTTTAAAAGTAGTAAATTCTTACATTTACTTAGTTTCTGCCATTGTAATAATATACTGAAGATTATTTTTTTTAATTTGAATGTTAGAATTTAGAATAACATAATAGTATAATGTCGCTCCTCATTAAACTCAGTATTCCTTTGAGAGAGTTTAGGTTTTGTATCTTCCCCACAGTTCATTAGTTTAATGCGATATTGCAATTATGCCTTGGGTCATCTTTGTAGAAGCGGTATCTACATTGCTGAATAAAGTTTGTTATATATATTGTGAGTATTACAATAGCAAAATAGAATTTAGTTTCTTTTTGTTTGCCCTAAATAATTTACAGTCCAATTACATTGAATGCTGAAATGCAGAAAATGCTCATTAGAGAATTTTACAAACATGGTTTATTATGACACTGAATGCTGATACTAAGATCATTTGTTTATATATTTTATTATTTAATCTAAAATGGGGAACGAACCCCACCTCAACGTGTCGTAGCAGGTGGAAGGATGACCACCCGATCTACTTCACACTTATGCAGATAAATCAGTAATTGTAATTAATAGTATATACAAATATGGAAATATATTTTTTCCTCTCCAAATTCTAATCAAGCGTAGACCATTATAGAAAAGCAAAGTGCCTGCAATGCATGTTGTATTATCAGATTGAAGAAGAGGTTTTGGCATACGGGTGTTTGTTTATATATAAATCGGTTGTTACAAAAATAGATAAGACAAAATTTATGTAAATAAAAAATGCAATAACATTCTAATGTTATCAATATAGATATTACCAGATATCCTAATTCATTAACGAGTATTCTCTAAAAATCTTAAATATTAAAGTTGCAACGTTTTATTACGCTTTGGTTTATAGTGGGTTTATAACAACACTCGATACATATTCCGATTTTATATTTTGTTGTTTTCTAAAAGAGATTATTTATCCTACAAAAAATAAAATATTAAAAGAAAGTGGAACCGCATGCAACAGCTAGTGACATGATCACATAGATATCTTATTTAAAGCAAAAAGTGGAATTACTAACTCTTTCTGATATTTGAAGTTTTTCTTTATAGAAAAGTCTATAGCAGAAAGACTTTAGTGGGATATAAACTAGCGGTAAGTAATCACGGCTGCCCAAAGAAGTTACAAAAGTGTTACTGGTCTGCTGGATTTTCTGTTTTTATGTGGCAAGAAGTAATAATGAGATTGCAGGGTGGTGATTGCCAAAGACGAGATGGTAGCGATGGTGTATTGTTTGTCAGGCTACTGCACGGCCTGACAATCAGCAATTTAAAAGCAGATATTATTACCACATGAAATATACGATAGAGAACGTAAAGAAGCTTATGGACAATATGAGAAGCTTGTCTCTGGCTTTTGTCTAATGGACGGCGTTTGTAAAGAATGCCTCAACTCATATGTGAAATGTGAATTAATTTTTTTTATGGAATGGAGGTCAACAAAAGAGTTCACCTGATCTTAAGTGATCTCGTTGCCCATGGAGACACAACGTTCGGAGAGTTGCGTGTGCGGTATCAACCTAGGATAAAACTGGTTTAGTAAATAGGGCGGATCAGGAACATATTAAGGCTTAGAAGGACAAAAGATTGAGAATATAGAGGGAAAAAATGGTCATCCGCCAGCCCAAAAAGTCATACATACTTTATTTTATGCCGAATTTGTATAGGACGGTGTTTTTCTTAGTTAAACACGACCGTATAAGTGCAACAAAAACCGTAAAAAGATATGCTATTATGTTATATAAGGTGGCAGAGCATACTGTATGTT
>JAOCPS010000006.1:1625153-1635352 GCA_025505425.1 Graphium colonna | reverse complement strand
TTACAGTTTCCTTTAGTTGTCACTAACAGCGTGTGAAATTCAAGTGATAAGATCGGTTTAATACAAGTTTATTCTGAACGAAAATTCTCCGCAAATAGTCGGTCACTCTAGGTATTCTTCCTATCCTTAAAAAGGTAAATCCTACTATATAAATAAAACAAACTGATACGAAATTAAACTTTGATAATATAATACAATTGATTTTTACCCATTTCTCTGTTATTGACAACACACTACCACTTTTTGTTCGCTTTTGAATGCCATTCTTATGTAAAGCATCTTCATGCCGATTTGTACTTATACGTTTGTATTATTTTACACTTATCTGAATTATGCATGGAACCGTTTGCGTTGTATGCCGTGATCCCATTCTGTAGTCTATTCAGTGGACGTTTGTGCTTTTATGTTGCCATTTATTTACTCCCTATTAAAATATTCTGCCCATTGAAATGTAAGATAAAGCGGATAAATGTTTACGTCGCCTGGCGCGACTATGTATCAATTTATATGCGTATCGAGCTCTTGCGGTAGTTTAAAGTACAATAAAGCTAAACGAAGAATATTTTTTCGTCGAATAATGTATAATATATTTCTTCATGTAATTACATTAAAAAATCATTCACGCTGTCAGCTATTGTAATAACCAGAAATTATAGCATTTTGAATATATTTGCTGTGTATGTGTGTTAAGTTAAAAAACAACGATTTAAAATATCTGTAGTCTGTTTACATTTGAAAAAGCTTCCGTTTATGTTGTAAATATATAACTTTTCACAATTGTTAACAAGGATTTTAGCAATTCGAACATATTTTTCTCTTTCTTTGCCAGTTAAAAGTTTTATTACAAATTGAGTCATAACGAGTTCAGGATAAAGGAGGACACGGGTGCGTAACGTTACATCAAAGTAAGCTGTTGCTTATTTTGAAATTTCCGTAGGAAGTTTCGCTCAAGGCGTTTCGTTTCGCCCTAACAGAATATTAACTTGTCATTCATAAAAAAGCCTATATAATTCAGCCTATAGATATGACAACAAGGTACATAGCATTATGATAACTA
The DNA here is from genome assembly GCA_025505425.1 of Graphium colonna. Lineage (NCBI taxonomy): Eukaryota > Metazoa > Arthropoda > Insecta > Lepidoptera > Papilionidae > Graphium > Graphium colonna. The sequence continues at coordinate 1,634,295 of JAOCPS010000006.1, read as the reverse complement.
GAACAAAGCACTGTGACATCAAGAATGGTTAAATAATTTTTAGTACATAAATTTGTAGATTTTATTTATATATTTTAAGAAAATGTTACATATACAACTATACTGTAAATGATAAATTAGAACGCAAAATTTGTATATTTTTTTAAAATTTACATGTATTACTTGGGTAGTTACGTTCTGGTATAAAAAGAAAGTTATCACAACTTGGATAATAATAAAAAACCTTATTAGAAACCATACAATATTTCATATGCATTTATAACACTATCGTTGAATACCTTTTAACAACCTTTACGTTATCTATGTTTTATAAAAATATGGTAACCTGTTTATATCTGTAAATTCAGAAGGTAAGAAGTTGGACTTTAATGTTTATAACTCATTCGACTTTAAAAAATTTCTCTCACAATATTTGCACTGTGTCATCAGAGTTGACGAAAAATATATTTTTGAATTAAAAAAAAATAGTATTTCATACTTGAAATAAACCTGGCAGTCGATATTTTTCTTCGATTCATTATAAGTTTTCTTTGTTCTCGGTAAAAATTTAAGATGCGTTAACTCGTTACAAGCAAGTAAGGGAGAGGCGGGTAACATCAAAGTGAATTAATGAATGTTGTTTGGGAGCGACCGCCAGTAAGCTGCTTTGAAGTTATCAGACTACCTGTAGAGATATGCGTTGGAAAGGTGCGGTTTGAGGCGTTTATTTTGCAAGTTCTGTTAAAACACTTGCTGATACAGTGGGCCGATATTAAACAAAACAACATTGTCGTTAGCGCGAATTATTGTAGGGTTGGTAGGTTCTAATAAATTATGAACGTTATATTGCCCTTTATATGATATTCTGTTTATTACTAGTTAGTAATAACTCCTTCAATATAGATATTGCGGCACTTATTAGAAACGGTTTCATTGAGCTGTGTTAAAACTGGCGGCGCGGAAAGTTAGTTGGATAACGAGCTCTTGGAAGATATTTAAAGCTAGAAATCTTTTTATATTATATACTATTTATAAGATGTGATTGATGTCTATCTTATATATCTTATCCAAGCATGTCTATACAGACGCTTGGATTAATGGCTCAAAATAAATGTATCTCCCCTTTTTCTATTGTCACTATGATATAAATTTGAGGAGTGTCTGAAAAATCTTATAATAGTGATAATTTCAGAAAAGGGAGAACTGTACATAAACATTGCCTTATAATTAATTACAGCACATTTTGTTTAGCACTTAAAAGTGAAAATAATATAAACGAATACCTACGTGTCTTAAATGAATAAATATGAAATTTTCGATATCTCTCATCCCTTTTATAAACCAGTGGTTGATCTTGCCGTTTGTATATCCTTAAAATTTTAAAAACTTATGGACAAAGTCTTTAAAACACTCATTTTTCAGTTTTATTCACGTTGTGATATTGTTCCTCTTGCAAGTTAAATTAGATGCACTGCCCGGTGTTTGATTATGCTTAAATTACGCATGCACATGTAAATCAGGTGGCTTCCCTAAATAATTATTCTATAAATATGGCATGATTATATACCTGGAAGGCAACCATAAGAATTGTATAAAAAAAATCTAACATGCTCATTGAATTAGGTCTCGTTCAGTGTTTTGTCTAACTTACTTGACTTTAATTTTAAATACTTAAAATGATATCCAGTTTATTCCATTTTTTCATTAACTTTGATTGAACTTGTATATATTATTAGTAAAACTCAAATCATTACAATAACTTTTTACAAAAACTTAAACTAAGTTAAATAATGCGGATATTGAATTTAAACGATTATTAAATTACATAATTACAAACTATACAATATAAACGTTTCTGTAATTGACGTCTCGTCGAACTTTTGAAATTTCCGTTGTACGTGACAATCAGGGCAGGGAATTCCAAATTAAACGAATTTAATTTATATGTACGATAATTAAGCGAGAAAGTTAAATTAATTAATGAATTTCGCGGAATCCGCGGCTAGGTCGATACGATTGGCTGAAGTGCCCCAACACGACGAAATGAAAATTCGTAATTAATGGGAGCAAGAACGTTTTGTTATTTCGATGCTCGATACCCGTCAATTTTAACGCAATTATAAAAAAAAAACTCTCAATGATATGTTAAATTCTCTTACGATGTTTTTATAACTATTTTGTCGTAATAAAAGTTGTGCAAAAAAACTATTTTTATGATATCCCTGATTTTTCCAAATAAGTCACAGTACATTTCTTGACGACGAATAATGCATTATCGTTATTCAGCCAATCCACTCATATGTATTTGCAAAGGCGAGGGAATTTACAAAGTCATTTCATTTATTTTTAAATTTATTACGAATATTCTAAACGTACCTTAATTTTAATGTACTTTCAAAGAAATTATTTACTTATAATTGAACACGAAGTCTTAAAGCACTTAATTTTATCTGAAAATCGATATATTATTAGATAGCAAACAAAAAAACGGTCTACAAAAGCTCTGAGCTTAGTTTCACCAAGCGGAACATGAAGTGCTTTTATGAAATTTTTTCGGCTCACTTGACAAATTGTGTCCAGCTGGCACCTACCCAACAGAGTTACTTTTATATTTTTTCATCTCAATATCAATAATATTCGGAATGCTGTGACAAAAATAAAAGTGTTCACGTCGCAGCAAAATATTTTATGATCCGCAGTTAAATATTAAACATAAGGATGTTAAAGATATTTAAGGAGTACGACTTAAATTGTGCAAGCTGTTGACCGCGGATAAACCTTGTAGAAGTTATTCCTTCAATTACTTTTGACTAAAATATCAATATTAAATATGGTGTTTCCGTTGTTATGGAAACTCATAACAAAAGAAATACACGGTAACGCATATATTTAAATTATTAATCTGATAATATTGTTATACACAAAATGTAAGCATGAAATTATATTGTTATTAGTGACTTACTTTTTACGTAAACCTACTTTGAACAACTAATATTAAATCATAAATATAGACAGATCAGTTAAGACGATTTTTACTTAAGATTAAATAAAATTAATTATTTTCATACAGGTTGACTTGTGAGTCACCCTCAATATTCAAGGACGTTATATGTAGAGATCATATATGAAGAATAAAAATATTATTAAAATATAAATATTGATTTGCCACCGAGTAATCACAATATAAAGTTAAAAACATATTACGCAAATTATGTTCACCCTAGCGGACACGGCGTGAACCGAATGGCGGGGAGGTCCATGATCTGCGGCGTGCTCATCTGAGTAGGTATCGCGCTGTATCGCCATACTTTATTAATTTATTGGAAAATTTCGGAAAAACTATGCCCCTATTTTTACATAAGTATGATGTAAATGAAATACCAAGTGCTTTTCTTTAATATCGAAGGTGACTCACCAATAACTCTGTATATAAAGAAAAAAAAAGAAGATTTTAAGATTACAACAACTTTAGAAGATATGATAAGCGCTGCAAGCGCACGTTTAGAAGGCTATTTTTGAATCATTTCAATCTGACTGCGAGCTTCATAGAAACTGTTAATTATATTTTTATTTATGGAAAAAAGACAAACGAGTAAACGGTTCATCTGATGGTTAGCGATCCCTTTGCCCATAGACACGCAACATCCGAAGAGTCGCGAGTGCGTTGTCCACCTGGGAAGTTGGATATAATAGGTTTCTCAGATAGAATGGGGTCGAGATTAAGGATTCGGAGAGGAAAAAAATGGCGTAAAAAGGTAGACATTGCTATCCGGCATCACCAAAAGTCCTGCATACTTTATTTTATGCCGAGTTATAAGGGGCGGTAACACCGAGGCGAGCGAGGCCATAAAAGTGCAGCAAAAGCTGTGAAAAGATGTTATACTCTTCCACATTGCGATAAATAGATATTGATGAAATTTAATATAGAAATAATTTATACCCTTTTATTATTATTGATTTTTTAAAGCGCGCAGCTCTACGTCGTCCCACATAAACATCATTTCTAACGTAGACCCAAATTAATCGATGAAAAAACCATGATTAATTGAAATTACTGTATAAAAGTCAATGACTTTTTATATAATAATTAACTATCGCATATTTTAAATAAAACCTGAACACACCTGTTGCAATATGTTTCAATATTTCCGAAATAACCTAAAAAATCCACCAGCTATAAAATATTGTTGTGCAAATAATAAAAAAAAATAACTAAGTAACTTATCATTTTGGTTTCCATGTATTCGTGAGGTGGGTAATAGACTTGGACATACTATTTCGTTTTCACATAACATTTACCTTTATAATTTTTCATCTCATTTGAACGAAGGGATTATATCATAGGAAATGCGAGTATTTTTGAAAAAAAAAAAATGTGAATCTTTTGTATTTATAAATTAAAGCAATTGCCAAAAGATTCAAGTGCATATTTTTATGCCTATGTCATCGTTGAAACACGTATATACAGAATTTTCTGCGAATTGGTGAAAACGCTGGTCTCTCATGTTCTGTACCATCTGTGACCACTCTTTGGGGTCCAGTTTACAGTAGTTCTTTGTTTGCAAACTTTTGCCCGCGGGCTGTCATCAACCGCTAAACGTTGTCAGCCTTTGGAACCCAAGATTGTAGTTATATGTTAATTTTGTAGCAGTTGCTCTTATCTTTTAATGCATCGCTTGAGATAATTAATTGCATGTGACCAATCTGAAAATTATTCGCTTTTTATACTTCATTTGCATTTAGTTCATTTATTTAGTTTATGAATGAGTTTCTCGTGTCATTTTTTAATTTTACATATTTTTTTGAATTTCTGCTAGAAAAATCGAATTTAGGTAGAAAAAGCTTCTTTTAAAAAAATCTTAAACTATTAAAGAGTTTCTTTAAGAATCATAGTTATGAACAATCTCGGAAGAATCCATAAAAAAATATGGAAAACAGATACATACATCCGACCTTTCTTGTCTATTGGAGTTAACTAAAAAGAAGTATTAATTATCATTTTAAGGATTGCAGCATAATGTTTAAACACTCAACAATATCAAGTAGGAAATATATAATAATGAAGTATTTTTACATTACGTAATTGATCGACACACTTCACTCTTTTCCCTTTATATTATTTATGAATATATAATATACCTGTTTTCCTCGTAGCCTTTTCCCAAGTTACATGGAGTCGGCTTCTAATCCACCCAAATATTATCTGTATTTAGGTTTTTACGCAGAGCGACTAGCTACCTCCGCTAACGAAAGGGATAAGCTGAATTCGAAGGATGAATTAGTTGTCAGGATACATGAAGTCGCTGACATCCTATAACAATTGCCAAAGATGTTCTTAACTAACCGGGATCGCACGGATCATCTTTCTTTTCAGGCAATCGGTTCATCAGTCCGCATTGCCCTAACCATACCAAGAAACAACGTCGTTGTTCCTCCGTGGGGTTCAAATATATCACTAAGCTACGGAGGCTGTATTTACCTATTTATATATAATTGTAACTTGCCGATGTCCTCACAGAGAACATATTTATAAAAAATAGTATAAGCAAAGTTTATAAAAGCTATACATTCACCATAACAGAGAATTCGCCAGGAATGTACGGTGTCGGAATGCCAATCCGACTTCAGGCTTGGCTGCAGTATTTTGGCAAATTTTGCTCTCAGAGTCCTCCAGGAGTCCCACTGCAGTAGGAATCAAGCTCTGCATTAGACCCACTGCAGTAGGAATCAAGCATGAATTACGCATTTTTAAACTAAGGTCAAGATCTATGCCGAAGCGTATATAAGAATTATACAGGACATGTACGCCAATACTGAAGCCGTAGTCAAAACTATCAAAGGCCATACAAAACCCTTCCCGATTACCGTAGATGTTCACCAAGGCTCTGTACTAAGCCCTTACTTGTTTTGAATTGTGCTTGCTGTCCTGTCAGTGAAATTCAGGACACGCCTCTCTGGCTTATGAAGTACGCTGACGATATCATACTTGTGAGCAGGCTTAGAGAGGACCTTTACACCAGAGTAAATACGTGAAAGGATGTGCTAGAAAACAGGTTTGAAACTGAATGTCTGCAAAATTAGTCATATAATTATATATGGCTAGCTGCAGCGCGGATTCAGACACTATCTATATGGGGAGCGAATCTGTTAATAGGACAGATAAATTAAAATATCTTGGATCCATGTTACACGAGTCTGGCAACATTGGGCCCGATGTTAAGTCCAGAATCTCTGAAGCTTGGGCCAAATGGCGGGAACTCACGGAAGTCGTCCGTGCCCCCAAAATTCCAATCAAACTCAAGGAACATATATACAAGAGCATGATTAGACCAACGATGTTCTATGGCAGCGAAACTTGGCCAGCGCTGGCGATACACGTTGACGAACTGTACAACAGCGAAATGAAAATGCTACAGTGGATATGCGGAGTTACGCGACTTGATCAAGTTCGTAATGAGTACATCCGCAGCAGCCTGGGGGTGAAGGATATTGCAGATAAGATCGTGAAAGCTCACCTGCGCTGGTTTAGTCACGTGTTGCGTAAGCCCCAAGGATACGTGGGAAACAGGTGCATGAACCTGCAGGTTCCAGGAAAGAGGCCCCGCGGTAGGCCCAAGAAGCGATGGATTGACATCGTGGAGTTGGGTGCGAGAGCCAACGGCTTAATACATGAAGATGCCAAAGACCGAGCGAGGTGGAGGAAGAGTATTAAGAAAGCAGACCCTAGCAAAAGCCGGGATAGAAGCTAAGACGATGATGATTATGATGATACACCATAACAATCTTTTTTTATTTTTTGTCTGTTTCTATTAATGTTTGGATGCGGTATTCACAGTTGCATTGTTGCAGATCTAATATATAATCTGATAATTTAATATTCATATGATACAACGCTTACACAAGCCAAGAAAAATAAGACATTGGTTTTAGACATAGGTATTATTTAGTTAATTTAACATAAATCTTTTAAAATTACAAGTTAAGCTTCTGACAGCAGCTAGTTTAATAAAAAATTATATAAGTTTTAATTTTGGCAATTTAGATTTGAAAATCCCAGTGTCATATAATAGTCAAGTACAAGTGACATAGTCATATATTTTCTTTAATGGCCAATACGGGTACGGACCTGTAAATATTCATGAATGGTTTTTTCTTGTTCTCATAACACATTATTCCAAGACTATATGGCTCAAACACGTCGGTGTAAAGGGTCAGATCTCGATTTTGTTTACGGAACATAAAGAAAAGAGATGAAGACTCGTTTAGTCAGCACCCCCGCCCGAGGGAGGTTTTGGTGCAAGCACTAGGGTAAAGCGGGTAATATTATTTAATTTTGTATTTAGAAAGAGTTTTTGTTGCATTTTTGCATGCGAATACATCGCATGCAGCAAAAAACGCTTCCATGTACGCGTATCATTTATGATATCATTTAAAAAAAAATGACATACAACATGCTAATTAATTCAATATTACTTTGAAGTGTTCTCATGTGTCGTTCTATTATTTTAGTAACATTCGTATCTTTAGAACTAAGTAGTTGAACAAATTATATGACAATACAAAAATCTGAACATAAAATTTCTAATACTACTAAGTTATAAGTCACATTTAATGCAAGTTAACGCACAATCTAGAATTAGCAGCATAAGATATTGCGATAATTTGGAGTTAATATATAAAGGTATTTATTTTTTTTCAATTATTTATCATTTTTTTGTTCTTGACATTTCGAGTGCTCTGATCACGGATTTCTAGACGTTCACGTTGGCATGCACGTACGCTATCGTACGTTGCATGTCGTTATCAAAATATTTAATGATTATTTTGATTAGAACTTACTAATGCATTTATGATTAAAGTTTTTTGGTTATTGACGTTATCCATTGCCCAATTTTAAAATAATAATATATATATTTTCAAATTACTCAATTGCTCGGAAACGAAAATTAATGTTTATAGCTATAATTTTTAGAATTCTGTACCTAAAATTTTGGTTGATTCAGGTTACGGGGAAACAACAGCTGTAATTTATTTGGTAATAACCGTTTCATACCCGAACTGATAATTTTCAATTCACTTGTCAATTTCATCGAATTACGTTAATCATAACGTGGTTAATTATCATGATTCTCGACTTACTTTGTTTTGTTTTACAATTTATACATTCCCTTTGTAGTTGCAATTGCTGTCAAAATCTACGGCCGTAATTACTCCATGAATTTTGCAGTTAATGTATCCTTTTTGAGAACCGGAACGGAAGCTTCATAAATCTTCAATAAATAAAATCAGCTGTTATTAAATTAAAACCAATAATTCACGATCCCATACAGATATGTCAATTATAAAACAAATAGAATTAACTTAAAGGCCATCTGTGATTGGTTTTAATAACTAATTTCTTGTGTCGAATAAATTTTCAAAGATGACTGTGGCCAAGAAATTACCGAGGTATATAAAAGCTTTTTATCAAAAACATGTTGACGGTAAAGAAAAATTTGGAAGGAAATGAAGTTATGGACGACTATAAAACAGATCTAAATATCCTTTAGAGAAGATAGTATAAAATTTACTGGGAACTGTTAATTTTATTATAAAAATATATGTAGCCCTTATTTGGTTTTCTCATTTCTTTCAACCTTCAATGCGTTACAAAGTGAAACTTAAAAATGTTTTTCCTTTTTTTATTTAAAAACACTGCAGTGTTTTACCATATTCGTAGAAGTTTGTATTATTTGTTTTTATGCTACAATTGAGAATACAATAACTTTCATAAAGTTTCGTATGTAAAGGTTAAATTTACCAAGTACCCTGTGAAGAGAGAAACGTCATGATTAAATATGCATATCTGAAATAATAAAAAAAGATTTCGTGACTATATGTGGCGAGGTGCTCTATGATCTACACTTTTTTTTAATTTAATGCTTTTATCTATTTACGTTAAAAGTCAAAGCAGCTAAATAAGTTTTTCAAACCAATACCTATTTAATATTAAATTTATATTGCGTATTACGGTTATTTTATAACAAAAAATATTTATTTGTTTTAATGTACAATATGTTCAGTTTCTCGTGTCGATATGCGGAACCTCACCGAGGCTGAAACATACCGATACTTAGGTATGTCACAGAATGGAGGGATCGGTGAGGGCAGCAAAAAAAACGAC
>JAOCPS010000006.1:1614650-1625053 GCA_025505425.1 Graphium colonna | reverse complement strand
TATTTTAGAAAAACTTCTAACTCGATTATGGAACTCTGGGTCATGATTCAACTGCCTCCTATTATATAGCTCATAAAACGTTTTCCTACTTTAACGTACACCTACGGTTGCCCAGTCACTAAATTGTAATCTCGAACTTATTTTAATTTTACGGATTTTAAAAACATCATTATAGGATTTTTATATTAAGAATTATAAGAAAATTAAACATGTTATTATTGCACTCATTTGGATTGTCTATTGCAATATCTTTATGAGACATATGCTAAGCAACTTTATCTTTAAAGGAATTTATTCTAATGTTAGCCACAGGTCTGCATGTGCATTCATGCATAGTTTTTGTATTTTTACAATCAATTGAAAATTTAATACCAAAGTGATCAGAGCTTATATTTCTTATAATTGATTTACCAGAACCTTCATAATTACAGAACACATTATCTATGTATGTGGCTGACAAATCAGTAACACGAGTTGGTTCACGGAACATATTTGTTAATTTAAAAGAATCAAATAAGTTTAAAAGTCACTTGCTTAGATATGTTACTTGTAAAAGATCTACATTAAAGTTTAATGTAGATCTTTAAATACATAATTATTGATTTACTATTTGAACTAAGTTTATTAAGGACATCGTACGTCTTATTTTCAAATCACAATTCACCAGAATGGGGCTGATACACCAGCATGACATCCAAGAGAATTTTACTGGCATGTATGGTTCGAGCTATGGTTCGATAATTGTTGCAACGCGTAAAGAGCCCTTTTTGTGAAGAGATATGATAGCGGGATGTATCCAGTCGGAAGGCCATTTCCTAGTTCTGCATATTGCATGACAGATGTTATGTAAGCAAGAAATTTTATTTGGTCCAAAGGCTTTAAATGCTTCTATTGTGATTGCGTCTTGTCCTGAAGTTTTGTTTTTTTTTAACTTTTGGATCGAGTCTTTAAATTTCAGAGTGAAATATGTCGGGTTCAAAATCACCTATTTCTTCACATCTTTGCATAGATAATAAATTTTGCTGATCCTGATAAAATTCTTAACAATGCTCTTTCCATCTTTCTGTTACTCGAAAAATGTCATGCAATGAATTTCCATCCTGTCATCGATTACGCAAGATGAGAGTGAGAATGTGTTGGCAATTTGCCGAATATTTTTAAATAAATTGCCAGATTACTGTACCTATACACAGCAATCTGGCAATTTATTTAAAAATAAAGTACGTTTCGATATCAATACAGACATCCCCTAAAAACTTGTATTCATCTCTTTTGCTAAGATTTCACCTAAGATTTGGTCAAACATGCGCATTCTTCCTCAAACTTATGGGATTTTGGGCCACTTATGAATTTTTCTTCTTTCTGTATTGGTCCATACTTCATCAAACATCCAATCATTTTTCGACGTGATATTTTAACCATATTTTCTAGCACTAAGCAGACTTGAGATTTTATATTCAGCCGTAATATCTTCTGAGTCAAAATTCAAATTGATATTTTAATCGATCTTTGTCTGAAAAATAGTCATGTTTAGGTGAAAATAATCTCATTATGCGCCATGTTTTGTGAAGAAAAACCTTTAATCTTAAGCGAAAATCTGCAACTAATAACTGTTGATCACCGCAGTCTGCACCCGGATATATTGTCAAGTTTATCACAGATAACTTTCATAGGCCTGCAATTGTTATGTAGTCAATCTGGTTGCAATATCGGTCTCCAGATGAAAATGTTTAAAGCATGTATTGGCGATTGTTAGGTTTTGATTTACACAGAAATCAATAAACTTCTCACCTCTTTTATTTCAGATACCCAGTCCATATACGTAACTGTCCCGAATATGTAACTAATGCCGTCCTCTTTTTTTGTATTCCAGTCACCTTGGGCTATTACAATTCCACGCTTTCAAATTGTTACTTCTGCTATGGTTGTTTCAAGCTTAGCATAAAAGTTGTCAATGTTCTTCTGTATTGATTAGGCAGTCGGTATATAAACTTGAACGACAAAGTGGAAGTGGTAGCGAACTTTTTCGATTAGCCATAATTCTATCGGTAACTGTGTTATAATCGGTAACGAAAGGAGGAGGATATAATAAGAGGATCTATTGGAGGATATATTAAGCAGCCTACTCCATTTTTGCTGTCTTCTTCGTGCCCGGAAAAACAGTTTATATACATTTTTGGTCCTAAAACGACCTGTGTCCCACCCGCATCCCATCCCAATCTGCTCACCTATAGTGCCATGTACAGCGATTTCCGAAGGAAGTGACAGCAACATGTCAGACATCTCACTCTGGAATAGACAATGGACCGAAGGGCGTAACGGAGCGCTGATGGAGATCTTGTGTTTATCAGTGTGAGTAGTCAGCAGAAAGTCTAACAGTAAAGGATTTAGCATGTCTGAGGTTAGCGTGGGCGATGTGATTATCCTAGTCAGATCACATGCCCCGGCAAAGTCGTAAACATATCTCCGGGAATGTTCGGTGGTACATGAACTGAACCATTCCGTATGGTGGGCGTTAAAATCGCCAAGAATCACGATCACTGCGGTAGGAATCTGCTTCAGCACGGTATCTGTAGCCATTTGTACGTGGTCAAGGAGTTGGTCAGTTTCAGTATCACCGCTATGGAGCCTGTGAAGGCACGCTTAGTCTCTTGGATGGTCTCAATATAAAAATAAAATGCGTTGACCGTAAAATCCTAAAATTTTTGGTTTGGCCCTTATACATAGACCCCATCGTGTATGTTACAGACATGTTTTGGCTGCTGTTGCTATTAAAAAGGCGGTTTATACTCTTTTTTTAATATTTCTTATTAACAGACGTTCAAGTTAAAATTTAATTTCATGTATTCATTGATATAGATATTTATTCATGTAACTAACTTAATGTGGAAAAAGCTTTTCGCATTTTATATGAAAATTCTGAACATATTTTAATATAGTTAATTTACATATAACTAAAATATGTAGGTGCCAATCTGTTCTATAACTTTTTGCCATTCTCTAGGTACGGACACGACCCCATTGCTATATCAATTTTAGGACTTCTGATGAAAAAATTGCGACTAAGTTTTTGAGAGTACTCTCATGATGTTAACCTGACACTGCCTCAAGCATTCTGAAGAGACACCGAAACAGGTAGAAATCTGGACTATACGGCGGTAGCGTTACCACCTCCACTTCATTCATACCATATGCAAAAAAACTTTTGTCCCAGATTTATAATTTAATTAACTAAGTCTTTATTGCATTTATACCCACCAGGAATCCTCTTTATTTTTGCTGAGTGACTAAAAATATTTGAGATCTAGCGTTATCATAATGAAAATAACCCCCTTTTATTGATTACTTTCGACCAATTTCTCTCAATTTCTAACGTTAATCTCATCAGTTTTTCGCACCAAAGTTCAGAATCGATGTTTGCTCTTGGTAGTAATAGCTTCAAATGAATAATTCTCTTAAAATCCTACCACACACAGAGAATCACCTTGTTGGGAATACACCCGCGTTTCATCAGAGTCTGTGTAGCCCTGGTAAATTCCCGGCCTGCCTTTGACCACGACTTTTTTCGCACGTTAATGTCGTACGTTATTTAATTTTAATCAACACTTATCAGCTTCTTCAAAAATGGGTTGATTTCATTTCGTTGTAATAAAGAATCAAAAATAAATTCCTTTGAGTGAGCTTGTGAGGCACTCAAATATCGAGAATTTTCGTGTACCCAGTTTTTTCCAAATGCGCCAAAACTGTTTTGTGGTGAATTCCCAGTTTTTCAGCTACGTCGTAACTGCTGATATACCGATCTGGCTCGCCTTTTTTAAAAATTTCTGGACTGATAACGCTTGACCTAATTTTGTGCCATAAACATTGCAATTTTTTTTTTTGAAAAATGTAGTAAAATTTTAAAATGTACCGAATTCCTTGGCTAGATTCAGTCATCTTGACAACAATAAAACAAATAAAAATGATACATTTTCCTAATTTGAAATTATTTTCTTTTAATCTTTTAATTGTATAAAAACCAGCCATATACAAATAGAATAACCAAAGAGATTTTATTACAAGGTTCATTTATACTATATGCGAAAAGATTTATTCCCCAACTAATTCACACTTTTGTCTATCTATTTTACGCCAGAGGTGTAGATTTTATGCTATTTTATTTACGCCAATGTTCCGTGAACTTAAGTGCATACGATTTTGTAACAAATGCGAAAATGGAATAAATTAAAAGCAGTAAGTAACCAAACAGAGTTAATCGTTAATTTAATGAGGTAATATATTCCACCCGACATGGACTACGGCTTTGTCCAGTTGAGTTACACATTACAGCTTTAAAGACTTAAAGGGTAATTAGAGTTTGAATTTGTATGTAAAACGATGAAATAAAGGTTTAAATGGTTTAAACTTTATCGATCGAAATCGTGTTTGAAAAGGATAAAGAACACTTTTTACAATTAATATACATAATGTTTGTGCTATACAGTTAGTTACTTTCCAAAGATATCCCACACGATGGGGTAAGTCGGAAAAAGTGTTTTTTGTTGTATGGAGTTGGGGGGGGGGGGGATGTTGAAAAAATATACATTTGATCTTCAATTTACATCTCTCCACCTCCTCACCTGGATGGAAAGATTTGACGACACCATAAGGGTTGCTAGTGTACTACGGAACCCTAAAATATGCTACGCTTTAGGCAATGTTTAACTTAAGATCTTCATAGAAAGTGTAAACAAAAAAAAACAATACGGTACTTTATACTAATATTTAAGTAATTTTATATAAAGCGAAACCATAAATCGGATCCGAACAAAGGAGTGGTCATCATTTTTCTTTTCCCTGAATTTTCATTTCCTTTACTATGGCTGTTATCATGACCGAGATACTAGAAGATACATGTAAATGATTAAACTGATTACATCTTTAGCTTTCAATTAAAGATTGTGTGACTGTGAATAATTTAACTAAACCCATGCAATATTCATAACATTTTACAATTATTCATGATTTAAATATACAAATTAATCGTGCACATTTTAAGCTGAATAAGAAAGAAGATAAATTTAAAGGAAACTTCTTGCGGATTAAAATTTTTCATCAAACCGACCTAATTAACTTTAAAATGAAACTTCGCGGCGGCTTATTTGACTTTAGAGACTTCACTTGGCTGGTTTTACTGAATTGAATGTGGTTCTCGGTTTATTCTAAGTAATAACTTTCAATAGAACTTTGAAATTAAATCATTAAATTTTTAATTTCCACGCTTAATTAATTATAAGAAAACCACACAACAAACATAAAATATTTAGGCTAAACGTAGATTTATTTGATGTTACAATATTAATAATTTGTCTCTTTTTATTTTAAATGACTATAGCGGTTATTAAGAATATAAACATGAACTTTGTACCACGCAAATATTAAAATCAGCTATAAGCTGGACCACGCTTTCGTTAAAATTAAATATAATAAACAGAATCCGTCACAGCAAACGAGAATTGAACACTGCCAACAATAAGCATTTATTATGTTAATGATCCAATATGTTCAGTGGAGGGTGCAAACTCGGACTATCCAATACATTTTTATATGCGACAGTCGGATATAAATTTCCTACCATACACATGCTTTTATTCAATCCAGAAAGGTTACTTTATCTATGGTGTTTAATAAAATTTATTTTTAGTTAATTTAACTTAAGTAATATTATATATAGCCGTATGTAAAAAAATAAAAATAAACTATCCTGTACATTTTTATCAAGATTTGTTTTATTTGAGAATAATAGAGAATGATATTAATATTTGTTTAATAATATTGTTACGCCGTTAACTGCAATGGGGTAGAAAGACGTATTTTAAAAGATTAAATATAAATAACAGATATCTGCGTTCTTAACAATGAGTTCAGATCTCCAAGTAATTCTTAAGACATCTTTGAACTTTTGAAAATAGAGTTACATTCTGTAGTTGTATTTTAATATGAAATGGACTGAAACTACAGGAGTTAAATGTCCGATGAGTGTCTTGGCTTTCATAGATTAGGCGAAATCCCAATAGAATTTCCAGGCAAGTGACAAACAACAGCCGGCTTCAAACACGGTGTTTGCGACAAATCCTCTTCAAATGTAAGAGGCTTATGTCCAGCAGTGGTTTGTTTACGGGATTACAAATATTTAACATAAAGTTTCATAAAAATGTAAATTGTATATAGCACAATGTATCTAATAATTCACACTACGGGTGTTAAGGATAATCAAATGTTCACAGTATGGTTTAATCCAAACATTGGTGCCATATTTCACTTTAAGCAGCCATAAATTTAATTGGATTATTTTCCTTTAACAGCACATTTTGTGAACAACCTAATTCTGGGTATTTACGACGACACTCAAAACAAACGAAAGTCTGATAAATGGTGCTATTAATCTTTCAGCCGCTTTGCAGTTTGTCCTTACGAGGTAAGAACAGAAATCATAAAAAATGCTTTTAAACCTGGTACGATGGCTAGGGAAATATTGCACCTGCTACAGAAAAAGATTTGTGATTTAGATGACATTATTTATGACATTACACGTAATATGACAGCAAATTTGTTTTAAATGAATGAAATAAACGTTTTATAATGTTATATCTAAATTTATTTATATACTATTATTTATATTTATTAATAAATATTAAATAAAACCATTAGAAATTTCATCAAAAGTTAAACTGAAAAAGAATTTGTCAAAGTCTACTGTAGTTAAGTGTTTATAGAGTTATGGCCGCCTATTATACATCTACGCGTAGTTTAGAATTTGTATAGTTATTTTTTAAAGCATAATCATTTATTTATTTTACGTAGCACATTGCAAGGCTTGACAAAAGTCTTGAGTGTTTGTAAGTGATAAACGAAATAGATGTGACATTTTTTTGTTTAGTTTCCGCTTTTTATATATAAAATAACAACAATTAAAATGGCGCCTTACTCTATATTTTTATTTCCTTAACAGTTGCATTTCTTAACGTGAATTGTGCACGCAGCTACCGTTCTGCACAGAGCTTCATCACAAAATCCTGAAGTTGTGGAAAGTACAGGTTTAGACGGCCTGATAACTACGCTAATATACGAGTAGCAACTGCAGACTTTCACGCATGCCCACACGCGTGCACATCCGCGGACGTGGTAGCATGGGCACCACGTAAAATTGTGACCACCACAGTTACTTTAATCGTGAATACATTCGACTATGTTTATATGCCCTAGAACGTGGTAGTGCATGCGGCGTACACAAGTTATAGCCACCGTCTTCTGAAGTTCTTCTGTTTTTGAATTACCTTCAGATTTTAAGCATATTTTCAGCTAAGATCGGCGGTAAAGTACGCTAAGAAAGTGTTAACTTTCTTATCGTAAACGGAAATAAAGAGATACGTTGATACCAAAGATAAGATAAAACCAAGTATACATGCTTTTGATACAGCGGGCTAGCTATCCTAATACTGCCTACCCACTTAACATCAAATAAAACGTCTAATCAGCTGCGAAACTTTTGCTATAAAATATTATGTTAATCGTTTAACAGACTGAGACATAATAAACTGAAGCCCTAATACAAACAAAATGTGATTATTTTTTTAAACGATGTAATACCTATTTTTTATAAAATATACGAATTTATATAAATGTACGAATGTCTTTTATTTTAAAAAGAATTATATATATTGAAATCTGATTTTGTATTGACGTAAACTGTTTTGTTAGCCTGTATTGGCTGTGTTAGCATGTATTTCCAATCAATTTATCATTCATCCATGTCATTTTATACTATGGAACGCTAGTGACGTTTGAATAAATATTGAATCTGTTAAAACAATTAGCGCGTTACATTATGCCAATTGAATTTGTGTTAGATTTGTAAAGCTTGGTATCGGAAAACAACATTTTGCTTGATAATATTATTATTGCGTATTTGTAACTGCACAATTGAATCGAAATACAAACGACGATAATATTATTCTTAAAACTAGACAATTCAAAGTATTAATATATTTAGGATACTTTAGAACTAATGAAAAAATTTAAGATAATTTGATATTAAGTTTTACATAATCTTATCGATCAAATAGGTTATTACTTTTTCTTTAGGTAATTTTTATACGAAGACTCATTATGTTCCCTGTTTGGACCTGTCCATTCGTGTAATAACAGATACTGCTTCATAGATGTACTATCTTCATGTTTTTTAGGGTTCCGTAATTCACTGGGAACCCTTGTTGCTTCGTCATGTCTATCGAGCCGGACTCGTACTCAGCCATTTGTGCACCGATTATCACGAAATTTGTTGAAGAGATATTATGAAAGATCCAAAGATCGGGTTTTCCAAATATGTAAAAATATCCCCCCCCCCCCTTGATCAAACTCCACTATCTTGTGCTATCTAAATACAAAGTTAAAATTAGTGTGTCCCTTTTACTTTTGAAATACATAAAAATCATTCTAAAAAAATACTGCTATGTACCCATAAGTACTTCCAAGGATAACTCTAGCGGACTCGGTACTATACATAGCTATTTTTGTACAACTCAACTAACTTATACACCTACAGCCTAAGCGTACTAACAAAATGTATGGAGTCAACCGAAAAATTAAATTCGTCGGTATTTATTTTGTCAAGCTGTCGAACGGACCATCAGATGGCTACGGAACCCTTTCATGTGCGAGGCCGACATGCTCTTGCGCGGTTTTTATTTTTATATCTAATAAAGATTTCCATTCAAAACGATGGCACAAGTTGCCGTGATAGATTAATGACATTACCCATTTTAAAATCTGCGGACCCATAAATGTGATTTGGGTACAATTAAGAAACGAAGCATTTGGATTAAATTCATTGCGCTGTCAATCCAACAAATTATGTGGTGGGCCGCAGCCTGCCCGTCCGTAATGCCTGTCGATTCCAACAGGAACCAATTAGTCGCATTTGAGGATATTTATTTGGGGTTAGCCAAAACAAATGTTGCTTTGATTGAATTTAGCTAGCCTACAAAGTGTTGTTGATTTCTTACTGTCAAATTAATCAAATCAATTCTACAAAAGTGTCCATTAGTTCTCCTTTATAAGCAAATTGCTTTCACAAATTTAGTAGTTGACTCCAAATATAAGCTTTGACAAGTAATTATGGGCTATAATATACAGGAAGCTAAAATGTATAACATAAAATATGACATTTTTATATGATTTGATACAGTTATCGGAGAAAAAATAAATTGAAAACTTAACTATTTATGGGTAACTTTAAATTACTAAAAAATAATAAAAATTTTAAATAGTTTTTACAGGTTTTTTACCTAAAGATTTTGATTGTGTTACGGTAGCTTACATATTGAGGCGTAGGTAGTTTTATATCTATATTTTTAACGTGGCTATGTGATAGTGTTTCATTCAATAAAATAAAGTACAAGAAAATATTACAAGAGAAAATATGCAGTAAAGGTATTTATTGCAAATTTCATATAAAGAAACAAGCAATTTTTTTTAAGGAGAAGGAGGCAAATGGACATTCGGCTCACCTGAAGTTAGGTGATCACTGCCGCCCATGGATTCCCGCAACATCATTGGAGTTACAAGAGCGTTGCCGGCTTTTGAAATAAAATATGAGGGCGCCCGTTTATTGAAGGTCCCTTACTCGAATCGGTCCAGAAATACAGCTGGCGACAATTTATTCCACAAGGAAGTCGTGCGTGTCAGGAAATGACGTCGGAAATTATTATGTAAGAACAATAATAATCCCATCGATGATTGTTTATGCAAGAACAATTTTAATCCCATCGAATTGTTATACGAATTGTTACAAATATAATTAAAATTCAGCCAAATTACGAGATTACAGGCAAGAGTTACCGTTTGGGATATTAGTGACGAACTGATTTCTAATTATATAAATGTCCAGAGCTTCCCGACCATAACAAGAAATGCAAAATTTCTTGGTAGTTGAAAAGTGTAGTTGACATCTATCATGTAATAAAATTAACGTGTTATCGATTCTTTTTAAATAATGATGGCAAGAAAATTGTAACTTTAAGCTATACACGATACTATAAATTCATCCATGAGCATCAGTTACGGTCAATATTCAGCAAAGCTTCAATGTAACACAACGAAGCAAATTGTCCCAAAGGAGCTCATTACATTTTCATTTCGAAGTAGCCTGTAATAGTACTACTACGTTTTCGGTTAAATTTAAATATAATCTCTTCTTTATCATATCTTGCAATATCAATTAGTAAAATAATTTACAAAATATTGTTTTTTACGTTTAAACTAACGTGTCGTGTTTTTTTTTTAAAACTTTATGCACAAAAAAAATTGTACAAAGGCGGACTTAATGCTTAAAGCATTTTCTGCCAGTCAACCTTTGGGTGGTA
>JAOCPS010000006.1:1532954-1549185 GCA_025505425.1 Graphium colonna | reverse complement strand
GTACTTCCCCGGACGAGCGTGGCCGTAAAAGTGCAGCAAAAGCTGTGAAAGGATGTTATGCTCTACCACCTCAGAATATTATTTCTTATATGTTATACAGATTCTATGGCATCAATAAAAGTTTAAGCTGCATTTAGTCTTTTGGTGCCAATGTTTTACACAATAATGACGATATTTACGTTGCTTTTAGCCTATGAGTAATAAAACCTAATATAGACTTTCAATTATTTGGCACAAGCATCATCAAGGCAACATCCTTGGTATCGTAAATTTCATCTACCGCCAGTTTATACTTAGTATAACCTGAACCACTTGCCATCTAAATGATATTTTGGTAATTAGAGTTTGTGAATATAAAATGATTTATTATAAGAAATTGGCAAGTGGTTGATTGATACCCACCATGATAGGTAAATCTGTCAAGGTGCTCGTGTCTTTCAATCTTCTTAAAAACAGGGGGGGTAGTTTAATATATTCAACTTTAAAGCTCACTTTTCAAAAAACCTTCTTTCTGTAAACCGAGAGTCTGGAAACTTTTGTGCTGAAGTGGCGATAAATGGATTTTGACCAAAGCATTCCTTCAGTCACTGATGCATCATATAAAATTCATATGGATTTAGTGCTTCAGGTTCGGACGAATATGCACATAAATGACCAGACGCCTTAATCCATAGTAATGAAAAACGCTTTGACAACTTTGACGACTTTCAACACAGTGAATATTACAGCAGACAATAAGCAAATATTTTACTAAAATATTACACAGGGACAACAATAGACAACAATAGACCTTCGGGTTTAGTATTCAGTTTAACTGAATACTGCACTGGGTATATCGTTTAGGCGGCAATTTTCAGTACAAATGCTTTTATACTAGATATATCTCTAGCAATAAATATTTCATGAAAAAAATGATCATTACTTTTTTCCAATTTTACGTATCCACGAGCTTTGTCATGCAATATGTTGACACAGAGCTCGGTTGGAGCGATAGCGGATGTGCCGAGTAACATCCGTTTCCTGAAAATGGCAGTCAACGTTAACGTCAGAGTTTATATTGTCTTTCTAAAAAATGGATTTTTGATGACGCAAATCCCTACGTATCCAAATATAATGTGAAAGTAAACAATGCATATTTTTTTTAAATCAACAACATAAATATAACATATTCCCAATACGCAATGTATCTTATTTTTTATATCCACGACTCAGAATATATGAAACGGAATCAAACGCAGAAGAAACAAATCTCCTATATTTGTCTTTTTTTATTATCGTCACTTACTAAGGTATTGGTTTTAGTACATAAAAAGTAAAGTTTAACCGTAAACAGCCAATTCGTGCCTTATTTCTCAATAAGGTACAATATTTATATTAACATATTTTAGTTTCTATTATCAATGCATTAATAATAAGTATATATTTAAAAAAAACTTTATTTTACTGTAACCGTGTTTACATTTTCGGAAGCGACTAAACCCCACACTAGACTATATCTATACTATATAGGTATGGTATGCTTCACATACTATTGCGGTACATTATCACAACGATAAATTAATTGCAATAAAAAATCAAGACTACAAAACTATTACAAGATAAAAACATCGTATGACCGTAAGGATTAATTTCACAACACTAGCCATATTTTTGAGTTTTTCATACAAAATCTTCATACCGTTCTTTTTCTTTTTCCTTACGTTCCATGTCTGTGCATGAAGAGTTTTTATGGACACAATACCATCACAGTTATGTTCACCAAACAACATTTCATAACCATTATCAAAGGCCAATCTCCCAATCCGTCTCAGTTCTTGCGAATAGGAATTAAATAATAACCGAACGGAGTTTAACGTGCCGTTTTTCTCCGCATACCGATAATCATTCAACGTCAACCAGTAATGAGGCGGGACTCGTCAGTTCCGTACCAACACAGCACATAAATCAGATGTTATTACTCGTTTCTACTCATGCATTTCGTTCGATGTATCAATTATTCGCAGTTATGAAAAGATATGTGAAACTTGTTATTTTCACTTAAGTGGGTTGATTTGCACAGTCAACTTTTGTTAAATCCAAGATTAAGTCTTACAGAAATTCTTGGAAAGACATGAAATTTATAGGTGCTTGCATTTATTAAATCACTTTACCTTATTCCTTTAATTATCTATATCGTTAACTGTTAATGAAGAAGACATTTGTTTAAAAAATCACCTTGTCTGTGTTAAAAATGAAAGAACTTTTTAAAGTCTTTAAAGAATTTTTTAAAGTCACATACATGTTTGAATATTGAGTTAAAAATTAGTTAAAAACCACCAAAGATATCTTTCAAACTTGAATACCATATAATTGTCACAAATAAATGTACCTAATTTATATGTGATAACTATGGGAAACTCTCTATTACTCCAATAAACTCTAAAAAAATATAGAGAACGACGAGGTATTACTTAGATATTCATTTTTGTAGCAGTTAAGACTTTCAGCTTCTTTGCAGAAATATTTATTTCTTAAAAAACTTCATCTTTATAAAAGATCTGAACGCCTTTCAGTTCTTAGTTTAAATCTCGCTGCATTTTTTTAGTAGCGCAGCTAAGCAAAGAGCGGTTGGGGCGACGCTCGGGGCTACTCCCAATCACTGTTATTACTCGACGCTCCCAAGGTAAGCCACTACTGCAATTGATTTTATCGTGACAACATTATTACTAAAATTCCACAATCGAAACTAAACTCGCTTTGAAACGTAACCCACAATTATTTGTATTTATTGTATTGAAAACAAAAAAATCACTCAGCAAAGCACTCGTAAACTATTATTACGGTATAACGTTTCAACCATATATTTTACATATATACAACCATATACAAGATTATTGCATAGGCAAAAAGTTGGAGCGAAAAAGTTGGTCCGAACTGTCGATGTGAGGATAATCTGACGTTTTCTATCGTCGGCCAGAGTCGATGCCAGACGTTTCTGTCGAAAATTTACGATCAAACTTTCGCGGCGTTACTTTTTCTTATCTCTCCACCTTGTAATACGTCGTAATCTGAGCGTGGTAGACCGCGGAGATCTGAGCCATAAACATATCTTAGTTCTAGAGTTTAGTGTAAGATAAAATTATAAGTCGGCGGCACTTAAGGCTAATATGTATCCGTCGGTGATGCGACTAGATAAAGGCCGGCTCGAGATGTTTTAGCAGTAGTACATCCTGTTTATAGGCTTGTGGGGTATTCGCTGTGGGTGGTATACTCAGTCGCCCAGCTTATCTGTGCTGACTTTAACGACGGCGATTCGGTAATGGTCACACGACTAACCGATGACGCTACCTTATGATAATTAGTCCAATATTTTCATGTGGTTTTATTAGCCGCCTTTCATCTTACCTTCATATACCAATGCTCTCGCTCGAAATCCGGTCCACTCAAGGATAATTAGACTTGATACGAGCTTACGCTCCGATTACGACTCGGGGCATTTTTATTGTTAATTGTGCCCAGTTCAAGTTGGTTTTTCAAGAATATATGATACTTTACGTCAAACGACAGTAGTAGAGATAAAATTCGAGTGGAAATTAAGACGATGGTCCGTTATTACCTTTAAACTTAGTAAAATGACTACCGAATATCTTGAGAGGTTACGTCATTACATTTATTAAAAAGATTTTTTATATTTTGGGTAGACCTTTTCTCAGTATGCCATTTTTCAATAAAAAGTATGATTGATGTCGGTCCCAAAATATTCAAAAAATCATTACCAATTTATGGGGTCATTATAAACTCATTTTGTGCGGATTTCTGTTATAAAGTACAAAACAATATAATTTTTTTTTCTTTTAAAATATTTAAGATCACTTGGACCAAAAATCAACTTTATTGATTATGGATTATAACAAGGAGCAGCAACCCGTGGCCCTTATGTGTTTTCATTGCATAGTTCATCAAGTACAGTTACCATTCTTAGGAAAAAAATTATCGCCAATTTCAACATTTAATCCGAGATGGAGGCAGATCACGGAGATGACATTTTTGAGATTGGATGATTGGAGAAGTAGTATTAAAAAAAATATTAACTTTAATCAACAATGTACCTTGGACTTTGGCAGATTCAATTCATGAGTTAATAACGCTGAATGTAAAGTTTCAAGGAAATAATCGATTATATTTTTACATAAACATGTACATTCTGTACAAACAGTTTCCCGAAGTGAGTGCAAATACTAATTTTGCCACTATGTGCTATTTGCCGGACAAAAGGTTGCCAACCCCTGGATTATAAGATAAGCTTTTAAAAATAATTTAGAAATAAGTTTAAATCTTATCAAATCTTAATATGTTTTATACAAATTTCTTAAGAAATAGTGTACATACGTGCAAAATAAATAAACAGATATTGTTACATAATTTAATGTTATCAAATAATGAAATAGTTTTTGCTACAGAAATAAATGCTATTGATACTGCATTTTGTTCAAAACGGTAGAAGGATTAATTAATGCAGTGAATCCACTAACTCTTCAGAACACATTACTCAATTAAATCAATCGAATAATTGTTTCGAGACATGTCAACTGGATCTAAACAACGATTTGATTAAGCACCCATTTAGTGCAGTCTGCAAGTCACCTATCGAATGACTGGATGACGGGATAACGAACGACTACCGTCACAATATGAGTCCTGTCTTCTGCTAATAAGGTACATAATCGTTTGCGTTGATTCAAAAAGTAAATGTAGCTATGTGTGAATGTGTGTCTCACTTCCGAGCGGTCAGCTGCGAGCGATGGCTAATTAAGAACCTAACCTCAGAACCTCGGTGGCCTAAGGCTCGCTAAATGGGAACTAAGTGATCTCCTAAGCTTGTCTTTCGAGGAATTAGCTTTTAGGTTACTTTCTTATTTACGTCTCAGATACCGTTAGTGCTAACCATGAGAACATTTTCACTCCGAGACGGAGGTTATTCAATTGAGTAGCTGTTAAATTAAATTCTAAGAAAATTTTAGATTTTTTGCACTACTTTCTTCAAGACTTATTCGATATACTTAATAATTGACTTGGACTGCACTTAGCAATATAAATCACAAGTGTTATTTGTTAGTTATAAAAATAATATTTGTAAAGATTTATATTAAATACTGCAGTAAAAAATTAGAATAATGTTTCGTTCTTAATCATAATATATTAAATGAAATCGTTGTTTTTTTAGTTGTCGATTAGACAATTAGAACACGAAAGATAAGTGAGATTTCTATTTTAAGATTCAACATAGTTTTAATATTGATAACGTATATAAAGATGAAACGGAGCTTTTAATGAGCTTTCCAAATTTCTGGTTTCAAATGCGTACACCATATATATACCAACATCAACATATAACGAAAATATCCTTCTTTTTCTTAGACGTATACAAAAACGCTCTTGGCCATCGGCGTTTATTTAGTGAAGAAACAAGTATTTAACTGTCTGTCTCAACAAATTGTAATCATATCATAACAAAATTTGCCATCGTTTGTTATTGCAATTTTAATTAAAAAAAATTAGCAGCTGTTCCGAAAATTCAAAATTGGCGCACAATAAAGGGGAATGTGGCTGAAGCGCCGCATTAATATTCCCTGTATGTAGAGCATATCAGCATGCGACGGAACGCGTTATTCGGGGGATGGTTATTACCCTCAAAAATAGTACGTTATCCTATCTTAAGGTCTCTTTATTATAATGTTCTTCTTTATTGTAATCTGCGGCACGTCGTTGTCTTTCTCATTTACCTAAGACATCAGAAACACCTGTATAAAAAAGTTGAATATCGATTAGATATTTTTGATGTAATATTCATATTTAAAAGCAATACATGAATCTACTTAGAACTCTATAGGCGTATATATCATTGGAGTTTACGATCCATATCTTTCTTTCTTTCCCGAAGCCATACTTATTTAGTTCAGATAAATCTTTGAAGGCCCCGGTATATTAATTTTCGATTCCATTGCAACGCATAAACCACCTGTTAATAAAATCCAAAGGGCTTAATGAACCTCAGTGAATCACAAACCGCCATTAATTTCAAGATATAAATAATTTAAACATGTCATTGAGTTTGTTTTACATTCAGTTGATGGCATTCAAAAGCCGCACCTCGGAAGGGTGAAGCTGAATGCTTATTATTTAAGTTTATTTTATTTTGTTTGCCTCCTTTCTCGTTCTGTAATTACCCTCGAGCGTTTTGTTGAATAATTTATTGATATGTTTTTACTTCGATGTTATACTCTCTAAATTGGAACATTTTTTGCTTATTAAAATTATTCTGAAATTAAAAATAATTGTTAATTAAATGCCAAAGTATCAAGTTCCAAAGCTTAATGAGATCTGTGAAGAGGGTAGCCATTTGCTTTGAAATACCCCTAGGATTGTTTTTTATCTAATATCACTGCTTAACTGAGCAAAAAGATGCGTAACTATATTCGTATTCTCAATGATCACATTAATTGCCTCAGATTGAATGGCCCGAGAGATAATTAACATAAATCTGTAGTAGAATGCAGTGTAGTGACAATGCAGAACAACAATAGTCGGCCACTGGAACTGTGTTGCGGACTGTACAGCGTACAAAACATCGCCGAATCGGCATACAATAAATTTGCCAACGAAATAGACGTGCGTGCGGCGCGCTTGCACAATAATAAATAAATTTTATGTATGCCCCTAACGTACTCGTGTTCCAGCGTTTGTACTGCGCAGTTTGGGTTGCATTTGTCTTACAATTGCTTTATTAACTGCCTATAATTTTCGTTCACCTACCACATCTGGGGTGTACACGTGCCGTAATGTTTTTTTATCTTTTTCAGCTAATTTATATCTACGCCCTCGTCAGATTTATTGTACTAGGTGCACAACGAAATAGAGGAAAGCTTAATACATCAGTGACACCATTGACATAGCTTCCATCTTAGACACGTCTGTCCGTCTCCTGTCTAGACAGCATTTTGGGACTGTTAGGATGCATATTTTGGCGTCTCAAGTGCATTCGCTTGCTACTTCTCTGAATAGATACATTTAGCACAACAGTAAAGGTGTTCTAACTGTACGATTTCGGTTCAAATAATTTTAAAATAGTTTCTAACCACATTTTTGATGTCAGAAAAAAGTTATAATTCAATTTCGATGTAAGATAGCATTTATTAGATTTAGAATAAGGCACTAAGATTTTTTAGTTTTTTTGTCTGTTTCCAATATTTGAATGAATTGATTAGATTGGAAAAATTTAAATTATTAAACGAAGCCCTATCATTTACTTCTACGAAAAACTAGAAAAATGTAAATATATTTTCAGAATTTTCACCAAAAGACAAAGATTTTTTAAACAATTAATCTAGCAAAATCCGAATCGCGTTCGTCTTTTTTAATTTTTACCAATATTTTAATAATTTTTAAGTCTTAAAAATCTCTGCATATAAATTACGTCCAATAAATGCGAAAACATGCCTTATCTAAAAAATATTAACTGTAAAGATTTAACCTAAAATAAATACATATAATAATTAATTTCATATATAATGCGCATGACTGAATCAATTTCAATCCGAATACTGTCCTCATTTTGCTGACTCCGAAACTGTGTAAGCCATTACTTTATGTAAATAAATCAAAATGGAGTGATCTGCGCCTTGTCGCAAATTACAGAGTACACGGCATGCATGTGGCTAAAACGTTCCGAGACAATTCATAATAGTGGGCCAGAATTCAGCCCTGGATACTGCCGAAGGCGATACGTGGTTGCATTTACCACGTCATTTTAGAAGATCTATTCCATTGCTATGTATGTAGTTTAGAATACCTTTAAATTTGTATAAATGCGTGTTTGTATGTATAGAGCATATATCTGAATAACTTGAAATCTGTATAGTATATTTCACATGCTATATATATATTTCACATGCTATATAATATATTTTATTATGCTTTATTCTAAAGATATATTCGTTGATTTCACGTGAGTGAAATCGCAGCCGTGAAATAATTTTATCTTTGGATAAATTAGTTTTGGGTCTTTATGCTTTATTATTGAGGGATTTGACGCCAATGAAATCACAGCAGTGAAATTTATCTTGACATTGTATAGTAGGGGAGCCCAATCGGGGATTTCAGGTGTGACTCGAGCGTAGCAGTTTAATAGTAGGGGAGAATCTTTGTACTTTGGTAGGTACTTTCACCAAGTATGGCCCTTCAATATAATTACGTGTGTTCAGAACTGTTGGTCAGATTAGTAAAAAAAATCGACCGCCAAATCTACTCGGGCGTATCAGATTTAAATAATATAAGTTCATTACATGTAAGAAATAACATTATTTTAATAATCTGACGATTTGAACGTGACAGAAAAAATTCCGCGAGTTCCAAAATCGCAAAAAAAATGTTACCTTGAAATATTCGAGCGTGGTTCTTTTTTTTTTCAAAGGAAACTAATAACTTAAAAATAATAAAATTTATATAATCTGCCGATTTTGATAAGCCGAAGCGTGTAAAATTATTAATCCAACATGTGTACAACAACCGAACATTATAAATTTCCGGCTATAAGATATTGTTGTTTCACCGGATATTTTAAGAGAAACTCCAAATTCAGGTATGTTTTTATTCTCGTGTTAATTTCAGGAAATAAATAAAAGATTTTTGTTAAGTATTATTATTATACCTTGTTACAGATATATAAAATGTTACTGATAACTTCGACTGATAATTTCGAGTACGAGGAGAAATCATCAGATGATTAAATTTGACTATAAATATTCATTTTTGAATATTTATTAACTTCGACTGATAATTTCGAGTACGAGGAGAAATCATCAGATGATGAAATTTGACTATAAATATTAATTTCGATAATCAATGTTTCTATGTTTAACAGATAAAAAACTTAAGAACTTAAAACTTTACAACTAAAAAATTTTTTTTTAATTGTCAGATTACCAAAATTCCTTTTCAAAATCGTCTGATTAGGAGTGGGTAACACTAATTTATCGAGTTAAATGGTATGTATAAAAATCTAATCCGCCATTTTAAGGTTATAACTTTTTTTTTTCATTTGCAAAAATTAATAAGGGACTGTTGTTCGCAACCAAATCGTCGGCTTTTATAAAAGGACACTTATTACTATTGTAATAACACCTCCTTTTAATGACTGACACGCCAGAGAATTTTTTTACCCCAATTTCTATTTCCTTTTTAGCATTCGGCTTGACCAATCCGGCGGATTAATATCTCTCTGTGGTCAGAAATTCGCAGACTATATATGCTATCAAACTCTGATTCGTTTGAGTATTTTTTTTTAAATTATTTTTTTAAACATTTTTGAAAATTCGTACTCACTCTCCCCACTACTTAAAGGGTAAACATCATAGGAACTTTTTTTCTATTTAACATCTAATCTTCGCGATCTAATAGGTCTTTAAAGCGCTCGAGAGAAACAAATTTAGCATTCTGGACGCCCCTACTATTACGAATTAAACCGTATATTTATGTTTGTTAGACAATTTCCACTAAACAGAAATTATAGTAAGTGATTAACGTAAATAACTTGTTATGAAAAGATATAAAAATAGCTTTCTAATAATTTACTGTCGATCTTGTCGATACTTTGGCGTACGTGTCGGTCTAAAAAACAAAAGCTAAAACAAAACTCAATTCATTTGCGGTATAGCTACAACTTAATAAAACCATTAGCATCCACACCAACGCAGCAACAAAAGAATTCTCGGAGGCGAAATCAGCGTCAAACATTGTAACCATAGGTTTTTGCATATTGCGTGTTATAACACTCGCTCTCCGGTTGGAAATTTGTAATAATTTGTAATTGTAATTGAGACGGGACGACTTGGTACGGGGCATAAAACTTTACGAGCGTTGTCATTCGTTGCACTTAACGATATGGGCTAAAATACGTTTTCATACATTACTAGGAACTCGCGTCTCGTTCACAATGAATTATTTATTTTCCAATACCGACTTGAAAATTCATTATTAGCATCTTCTTTGTCTGCACGGTCGGTCGAGTATAAAGCAGTAAAGCGAAACTGTGTGAGAAATTGTAAATCAGTGCGCACGACTCATAAACATACAGAGAGGGCTTCGCTATCGAAAGACACTGTGTACTTAAACTCTGTTTTGACGTCCATCATTGCAAATACATTTCAACATATAAACATTTACTTTAGTTCATTTATTTAAATGAACTTAAGTAATTTAAAGTGATATTACATGTTTTGTTTATTTGCTCGTATTATGTACCTTATTTACACATCAATTAAGAAATTTACAGGTATTACTTTAATACACTTATACACCCTGTATTTATTGGTGAATCATGGATGATATTTAAGGAGAGCACTCGGTTCTCGTTTGTCATTATATTTATGTCATAAAATTAGGGACATACTTTTCGACCAAATATTCAAATAAATAGATGAAACGTGGATAAATGCCGGCAGCGAAAAAATGGCCAACAGGCACAGTTCATTGACCTGAAAATTTGTAGTCTTATTGTTGCAAATGCAAAGTTGTGTGAGACCTTTTTTATCCCGGAAACCTGAACCTTTAAACCTGAATATTATATAACAAATATTTCCAACACTTAGGTGGCGCACCCCTGAGGAGGAAAAATCATTTAAATATATTTAATAATATATGTAACCGGATTACTATTAGCATTCCGGAAAATTCTTTACAATCTTCTAGTTGTTATCGGAAGTCCCTTTTGACTTAGGTTTTTTCTTAGTTGGAGGTGCCTTACTCTTGATACTATGTGTAGAAAATTTTACCTTCAATTGATACTATGTGTAGAAAATTTTAGTCCTATTCGAAGAACAGAAAGTAGATGAAAATACTGTTTAAAAATTCAGTTAATTCGCGCTATCAAAAATATTACTTCGATTCGCTGAAAGTCTAACAATGCACAAAAACGACTTGAACGTAACCGCAGTAATTACACTAAATGAGTCGATTCGTTGTATGTTAAGTGGTTTGAGCACTCACAGCGCACTTTACTTAAGTTGTATATTCAAATAGTTTTATCCCACTTACAGAACACTAATGCACTTTTTCGTCGAGGTAGCCCGTAATAATATAGTCCATTAGTTGTTCTGATTCAAGAAACTAGTGGTAGATCGTTATAAAAAAGAACTACCAGTATTTGGCTGCTAACTAATTTGTACTGTTTTTGTAATAATGTTTTAAGATTTAAATATACCAACGCAAAACTTTATGCATAGAACCCTTACTATATATGTAGTCTTTTTTCTACTAAGTGACCGATGCTCGCTTTATTTATATCAATCATAACGTTTGCCAGAAAAAGTAATTTAGATGAATTAGATTTTGTTATTCTTATTCACTGCAAGCATCGTAGATTTTGAATTTATAGGTTACGAGCAGATTTTCATCTTGATTGAAGGATAAGAGTTAGTCGCAAAAAAAAATTGCCACAATTATATGCGATCATCCATCATGTATAATATATCAGTAGATAAGATATCGTATAAATCACATTCTCCATTTTATGTCGATTGAATTCAAACTAACAATAATAATATGTCTTAATTTCTTAAATATAGCTATTAGTTTGCGCAATCTACTACTTAAAACATTGACATGAGACTTAAAGTTCAGGTTACTATCGATCATAATTCCCAGTAATTTTAAGCTCTTTCGATTCTTTGAGTTTTTCACAACAACATAGTTGATTTTGTCTTGACATACATGTATGATATTTAATAACGAAAAATTGGTTTACGTCTAAATTAGTGTTGCGCATACTAAAATATATGTATTGAGTTTTACTCGCATTTATTTTTAGAAATTTTTTGTTTAACCAGAACGTGACAATAACAAAATCTATGAGTGCTGCATTATATGTGTCAGATATATAATTGCTAGAAAATAATAAAACTTTATCATCAGAGTATGATACAAACTTACCTTTGGGGAGTTTAATGCGACAAAGCTCATTAAGGTAAATAAGTAACAGTGAAATTGGTGTGTCATCACTTAAATGTCCTGCAATACTAACACGTTGATATCTATCAGCTAGATAATCATTAATCAAGTCGAATTGTTTCTCACGGACACCAATTTTATACAGCTTGTCCAAAAGTACAGGGATGAAGACTGTGTCAAAAGCTTTTTGTAAATCCAAGAAAATAGCAGTACACTTATTTCTTTCATCTAAATTATCTGCAATGTAATCGACTACTTTATGCGTAGCATCAAATGTAGACTTACTGCGCCTAAAACGAAATTAAGATTCAGAAATGATTTTGTTATCTCCGATATAATTCACAAGACGGACATTTATAAGCTTTTCAAGGATTTTAGAAAGTGAAGTACTGAAATTGGTCTGTAATTAGGTATTTGGACGCGGCTTCCACTTCCATTCTTAAATACGCGCTAACTAATGATTTCTAAAAAGCATTTGGGAAAATACCTTGTCGAAAGCAGTTGTTAAAAATATGTGTAAAAGGGGGTGCAAAAAATTTAATATATGTGCTTTTAATAATTGATTTGAAATCATATGCCATCCCACAGAACACTCGCAAAGTGTTATAAAAATAGCTCTGTTGTATTTTAAAAATTTGTGTATTTAAAAAAACTGCCAACAACATTTGTAAGGCTTAAATGTAATATAAAAGCATCTTTGACAACATTCTAAATACCAAGTTCTCAGTTGCTAATAATTTAACGTTTCCCAAGAACAGCTGTTAACGCAAGGTTGGACTTAAGACAAGCTTGTAAGAGATTCTACACTCTCATGCCAGGTTCATCACGATGATAGACCCTAAACCGGTTGTTTCTGCTTTGCCTGATTCTGTCCCGGGTTTTAAGAAAGACTTAAAGATATAGTTAACTTAACCATTTCTTTGACTATTCCATATTTACATAAATTGAATTTAAATGGCTATGATAAAATGTTTCCATTCACTCATTTATTTTTGTTCTGTGTGTTTGCTGTGGAGGGATATTTTTATAAATTTCTCTAGTGTGACAACTCGGAATCAAAGTACCTGCATATATAAGTTGCCTGGTAAGTCACCTTCAATACTTTAAGACTTTTAAGGATCATATATGAAGAATAAAAATATTATTAAAAATATTTAATGATCTACCACTGAGTAAACATAATCTAATATTAAAAAAAAATTTCGTGATTCATGTTTATTCGAGCGGACAAAGCGTGGATGGAGGGAGACAGAATGTGATGCAGGTCGACGGCCTCGCGCGTACTAGCTGACATCAGCCGCTGCACTTTATTAATTTATTGTTAAATTTGGGCTAGAACTATGCCCCTAATTTTATTACATAACATAAATATGATGACAACCCAGCAATGAGTACTCATCTTAAATATCGTACAAGACTCATCAATCATCCTGTATATGGTTATCAGTATGAATTATTGTCAATTAAAACGATTTGCTATACAATTTCTTATATTAATTTGAAAAAATGTATCATCATAAAATAGTAGATTATTCAAATTTAAGACATATTTTAACTGTAACATGGTGTTGTAGTTCCGCTTATTTAATATAATTACGTTCTTAAAACGCAGTTTAAATACTTTTGTTCCCTCACAACTTTGTTCGAGGAGAAGTCAAACAATGAATTTGTTGATTTAATGAAGAGATCTGAACAAACAACATTGTACATAAACTTTCTCACAGCGAATGAAGCGTTAAAAAGCAAAATATTGAGACAACAGTGACATAACTTTAACATTCAATGTAAACATCGAATACTTAGAATCAAAGCCATCAAGCGGGTAATAGAGTTTGCTGAGCAAAGAGTAAATAAAATAACACGCGGCCGAGTATTGTAGATGCCTCGTTCCCACTGATCCTAAGCGAGCCCGCATGTTTCTTTCCTTTATTTTATGCATTCTGTTTGGATTATCAAACTTAGCTTCTTACACAAGTTCCATGGTTACTTCAAATTGCGCTGTAATTTATTTTAAATCTTTGTTTTATTATAAAAAAAAATAATGATTAAATACTGACCTCTTTTGTTTTTGAGACTTACGCGAATATTGGACATTTTTTTAAAAAAATTGAACGACTTTACGAATTTTATCGCGGATTATTTTTAAATTTTATCACCCGACGTTTCGAACCCTTTACAGCGATTATGGTCACGGGTAGGACTGAGATGTTTGATGTCCTGGTGCTACTTGTTAATCCTGCACACCGTCAGCTTGAATAATGATTTTTAATCCGATCTACGTTATTATTTTTTTTAAATCAGCTATGTGTTCCTTCACCTTCCTTTAAAAAAAATAATAGATAAATTAAGTCTGCAGTTTGTCAACATACTCTTTAAGGCCCCAACCATTACATCAGATTTGATAGGCCAAAAATCCTAGCAAAAAAACACCGGTTCCTGCCAAGTAAAGTCTGCAGTTTGCCAACATACTCTTCAAGGGCCCAACCATTACATCAGATTTGATAGGCTAAAAATCCTAGCAAAAGAACACCGGTTCCTGCCAAGGATGATTCGTGAGGCTATTGAAAATAAAAAAACATCCAAATTTCAAAAGAGAAGAAGGTTGGGTGCTACTATCTGCTTGGGATCCCATTATAAGCAAAATAAACTCAAGAAATAAGCACAACACTGCAGGACCTAAAGATACAATTAGTAGTTACTGCGTAGATCGGACTAAAAATTAATATTCAAGCTGACAGTATGCAGGACTAACAAGTGACACCGGGACATCAAACATCTCAGTCCCCCTGACCATGAACGCTGTAAAAGGTTCGAAACGTTGGGTGATAGAATTTTAAAATAAACCACGATAAAATCCGTAAAGTTGTTTAATTTAAAAATTAAACACCTATCTTATAAAATCTAAGGTTATGTTTTCATGTTTACAGATAATCCAATTAATTTCCATGTGAATGAATAATTTAACTGTGAATAGTAGTAGTTTTACTAAATTAAACCTTTATGGAATTCATTTTAATTAATTTTTCTATATTATATAAATAATAAGTTGACTTGAAACTTAAGTCAGTGCTACTGCTGCTACTTTAGTTAAGTAGGCCATTAATTTTATCAACAATTTTTTTTCTTTCAAGCATAAGGCTTAAATGTTTGCCAAACTTACTTATTCTATCAAACATAGATATATAAAACCGCAGCTTATTGGTACATATTACGTTAGCAAACTGGGCCAAGCAGCCTCTAACATAGTAATTCTGTTACGAGTTCTTTCACTTCCAGCTAGCAAAATTCAATATTGTGTAATCATTGCTTCGTTGATAAGATCAAGCGGACTGGCCATATTTTATTATTTCCGAGTTAAATAAAGCTTTATTTCAATTTCGCCCCAAGACTTCTTTCTGACTTAACAGGAGCCGCTATTGTTCAATAATAGTCGATATACAGATATTAACTGTAAAAACTTTATAATTTCTCACTGTAAATCTAATTATAAGATAAAAAAATAAACGTTTATTAATAGACATAGACGTCTATGTATGTATATATTTTCTTTCAAGATAATATTATTCAACCAAACATTATGAAAATTTGTACATGTATATTTGACAATTTTTCTATAACATACATTTAATCCTATTTTATCCATTTACAAGCTGTTATAATAGAGACTGGCAGGACAATGTTGACTTTTATTTATTATTCATATAGGTATTTTTTTATTCATTTGGGAGCTAACGTTTTTTTTATTTATTTATGCTTTTTCAACATATTCTGTTTATAGGCGGACTTAATGCCAAAAGCATTCTCTTCCCGTCGATCAGTGGTGCAGAGAAGAAATGGTAGGTGTAAAAATACATATTTAATATTATACTTAAATTCGTTTTATTATTCATATACTTACATACATTAAATATTATATATTGAAAACTTATACATATAAGTAAATATAAATACCATATGTATTTGTGTTGTTATTAATTTTGGGAGATGAAATTAATCTGCCTACGATTGTTTAAGTAAATTTTCACATTTCATAGATTTAAACACCACGCGAAGTCATCCTGATCTCACGATGAAGGGCATTCCACAGAGCAATGGATTGGACAAAGAAAGAAGATTGCATGATGTCAGAACGGTGAGATGGAAACCAAAATAGGTGATTTTTGAGCGAAGAATTTTGTGACTAACTTCACATAAATATTAAAAGTATGGAGATATGGAAGATGGAAGAGTTATCGTAAATGATTGATGG
>JAOCPS010000006.1:1467676-1479905 GCA_025505425.1 Graphium colonna | reverse complement strand
GTGTCCATGGGCGATGGGATCACTTACCATCAGGTGAACCGTCTGCTCGTTTGTCTTCCTTTCCATAAAAAAAAACTTTTTTCCCCAGGAACACTAACATCTACGGACCCTTGAAGCTTACATACAAAAATCAACTCCCTAATTCTACGAAATCGAAAGATACGGCCATTTTCATCGGATTTCTCAAATCAAAACCTATTTAGGCTGACTTATGATCATAAAATTTGGCCAATAGCAAAATCTTATAGCACAAATAAAGGGAAAAATCTTAAACTGCTAAATATTAATTACTTCGCAAAACATAGGATATCTAAGTACCCTTAGGGAACCTTCGGTGCGCGACTCACAGTCGCACTTAACCGGTTTTTTTTTAATGGAACTATCAGTGAAAAAATGTGTAATAAACGTTTGTAAACGCCTTAGAAGTGCTTTTGAAGTTAGTTTGGAAATTTTCTGTAAAAAGTTTACTCGTAATTTATGTTTCAAGTTATTTTTCCAAGTGAATGCATAATTGAATGTTAGTAAGATACACAAAGCCAGGGGCGAGGGAGGCAATTACAATAATTACGGCGAAGACAAATATTTACCGGTATTTACAAGGCAATGTTTAGCCGATCGCCCACGCGCTGACAGCCGCCCATTAGTGTCTGAGTCCAGGACTCCCTGAGGTTCCGGCCCTTTCACACTGCCGCGAGTTATGCCAATCCACTAAATCAAAGCTGACAAGCCACTTCTAATAAGTTCCGTAGACTTCAAGCTTGTTTTCTCCGACAACAATTGAAACAACACCTGCATTTGCGAATATTATGTTATGTTTGATATTATAATGTAATAGATGTTGTTTCTTTTTTTTTAATTACAATAATTTTTGGAGCTGTACGCCAGATTTGTTTAATTTTTTGTGATTTCTTTATAACAATTTATGACAAAATATTTTAGGCTACCTCATCAGAATGCTATGAAATGAATCATATTACTATGAAATGAAATGACATTTAAATCTAGCGGGTACTGAAACAATTTAGTACTTATGAAGAACATGGCAAGCAAGAAATGCTTAAAAAATATATCAACTTTTCACCATTTAGCCAGGTTTTACTATAATAGCAGAACTAGATGATCTAAAATGAAGACATAGAAATATATAACAATATTAAGAAAAATTATTTAAAATTACATTAAAAGAAATCCTTTTTTTAATTGTTATATCACACAATTGTAGTTTTCCCCATTATTCATCTAGTTCAATATATTTCAATAGGTCGATAGCATAGGTCATTAAGATTGTGTGAAGCACACTTAACTTGTTGATTAATATGGTGAAGTGCAATATCAAATGAACAAAACATTTACTTTCCCACAGTTTCTAGGAATGTACAGTATTTGATTTTCTAAGCGACTTCAAAAAAGGAGAAGGTTCTTTTCAATTCGGATGTTTATATTTTGTATGTATGTTCACGCGTAATGAAACGATTTCAAAAATTATTTTTTTATCTGATCGGATATACTATCAAAACGGTCCCATAAAATTTTCAGTTAAATCGGTTCAGTAGTTTGTTTTTTTTTAAATGAAAATAACAAAATTTAGGAATTTCGCACATATCCCCGAAACCTATGAACTGATTTTACAAGTTCCACGAAATTTTCATAATAATCGGATGAGTGGTTCGTTTTTAAAATCAAAATAACGGAGAAGATATGTTTTGAAAGTACACTTTTAAAAGATTTGAAGTCGGTTTTTGTAATTTTCTGAGAAATTAAATTTGTTTGTTAATAATATCGTTATTAATTATATCAAGAATTACAAGAAGGTAATATATTTTAATGCTTAATAAAGACAGCCAAATATTCATCCTAACAAAAGATATGATCCACCTAATTTTTCGATCCCTTAGTTTTTATTATTTTCTTAGTTTCTAATTATCATTATGACTATTAAAGTAGAAGCGTAATTTACATTATTTTTAATTTTTGTATTTTTTAAATCAATGTTTATTTTCTTGGTACATAACTGTCGTAATAATCCATTTATATGAATGTACATAAATTCTTTTTAAACTTTCCATTTTCTCTTTAACAATAAATAAACAATAAACTTAATTAACTCGTATTTCGCATCACATACTTTAAAATCTGTTACAAAACGTTATATTTTTAATTATATTAATATCACTGACTAATAAATACATAATTTTTCTGCCCATATCCCGAAGATATGACGAAATGTGTTTCACTATAGTATTCCGTAAATGATTTTAAATATTTGCACAAACATTACTATAAACCAAAAAAAGTTTAAACGTAAGAGACTATCGGTGGCGTAGGCACATAAGGAATAAGTAATGCGCTCAAGTTCTGTAATAAATCTTAAAAGAATGCTCCGGCCGCTCCCAAAAGGATACTCGTAGAAGCATTCACCTTCTATTTTTCTTGTTATTTATGGGCCTATGCTTTACTAGGACCGCGAGCCAAGAATAAAGTGGGTAACTAAAATAAATGACTGTATGTTACCATAATCAAACATTTGTTGACTCGATCAAAAATTTTCCTAATGAAAATAAATGAACTGCATGAAACAATTTTATATTTAATTTACTAAAATAAGATACAATTGCATAAAACAGCTTCGTTGTCTAATTTAAGGGAATAGATTAATTAATGGAGGTAAAATTATAATTCATATTTTTTAATTTCAAAATGTTCAAAATCAAAGATTTAAATGTGTCAGAAACAAGCTTCTAAAAGTCATAGACAGATTACCGAAATTGTAAGTTATGGCATTTCTAAATTCCAATAAATATTGTTTACGAGAAGAGAAATAACGGAAATAAGCTTATTTTTTATTTTTGTAATTGAAAAGGTTAAGCGCTTAAGCCGGAGTCAGGATAAATGTAACGGTTAAAAGGAAGGGTTCCTTAGGGCTGTGCGACGCGCAAATCTTTTTGTTTGATCAGGCGCTTGTTGACAACGAATTCGTTGACGCTAATCCCCAGACAATGGTGCCGTTTCATCTGGGCACAGCTAAATGACGTCCCGACCACCAGTGTCCCTCTTTATTTAATGCTAAATCTCTATGTTAATATTTATTTAAAAACTTTCCTCGGAATTCCAGCTTTAAAAACGGTTCAGTCCGATTTATAGCCCTTGAATGTTCGATTCGTTCGGTGTGATGATATCCTAAGAAATAATACATTTAATGTATAAAACTGTTTTTTATCCTATGTATCTACTTAAAGAAACAATTATGTTTGAAATATGCCTTTTTAAAAGCTAATACTAAATCTCTGTGTTAATATTTATTTAAAAACTTTCCTCCGAATTCCAGTTTGAAAACGGTTCTATTCATTCCGATTTATAGCCCTTGAATCTTCCCCGTTCGAACCGTTCGGTATGATGATATCCTTAGAAAAACAGTTAAATACATTCAATGTATGGAACTGTTTTTTTGTCATATTAATTTACTTAAAGAAGCAATTTTGTTTGATATATAATTTTTTTAAAGAAATCATAAAAACACGAGATAATTTGGCAGACATATTTATTTATACTTGTTAAAATTTCAGCTTTATCATTCGTAGCAATTGAAGATTATATTTACAAATTCGAGTAAAAGATAAAATTATACAAAAAATAAATAATGTGAACGTAAATGCTAACTTAATGTTATACCTCTTTTGGTCATATTACACCAAATGATAAGTTACGTAATGAAAAGAATTTTGGTTTTAACTATTTTGTAAAACACAAAACAGAAAATTATTTAATTGCTATTTTACCATTTAAAGAAGAATATTATAATAATAGGTATGCAATTAAACAGATTACATTGGTAATTTAATTTATATGAAATAAAGATACTTATCCACATATTTTTTTTATAAATACCATAAGTTTCCATCAATAACATTTAGAAATATTAATGTTGATCGAGAAAAATATAATTTACTCTGTTTTGTTTTTACAATAAATGCTTCGACTATTTACAAATACATACAATTTTTATTGCTGGAAAATTCAAAGTTCCTAAAATGAGTAATATCATTTATCCGAATAAAGTATATCTAATAACTATCAACTAAACATTAGTAAGGACTAGGATGTAAAAATAATTCTACGCTTTCCATTCAAAACCCCACTGTTTGTCATACAGAGTTATACAAGCTTGTATGCCATTGACGTTACTCGCTGCATTTTATGAACTAAACTCACAGGTATGCTTGTATTGAGAAACCTATACCTTTACGCTACTAAAATAATTCAAATCATTTAGCATATAGTACATTTTAAGCGTAAAACCATGAAATAACACCTAAATTATATTTACAGCATACGTACGTATTGATTTTATTTAAAAAAAAGTTATTGTTACATATTTGCTTCTTAGCATACGTATATACATTCTAAATTGTCTGGTGTTTACCTTACTGTGTTTCATAAATATTTTTAATAAGTACAATTTACAATCTTGCTAAAACTACGTACAAACATTTTTTTTTTATATAATGAAACATATCATAGCTGCGTGTACAATGAGCATAAGTGTCTATCAATGGAAAAGAACTTAAATATACATCACAAAAGAAATCAAACCTTCTCACAAAATACGTTATTTATTTTCCAAATCGCATTAATTTCACTTGCAGACTCAATCTGTATCACATAAGAAACACCGTTCGCGCACTTTAATGAGGAGTGAAATAGTTTTTATCTCTCACGAATTTGTTCAAATATTTAGGAACTGAAAGAGCGGTCTTCGATCGACAGCGTGTCAAAGCTGTGACGTCACACAATAACGTCATGCACAACGTTTTCGTTGGCTACAATCCCTGGAGTGAGGACTGGTTGAAAACAATGATTTGCCGGTGTGAAATCTTCCACCAGTTTCCGTTTTAGCACAGACGAAGAACCTACATAGACATTGGTCCCAGGAAAGGTGCCTCGCCGTCTCCGCCTCCAAACGATTGCAGCGAGTGCTGCTAGACCAAACGCGATCATGGCTGATAAACAACCGAGTACTAATTCAGAATCTGGTCCTCGTTCAGGGACGCGTTCACCCCTCATGGAGCTCACCAAGACCGACATTAAACGATCACCCTCGCTGACTTCAACATCTTGCACACTTTCTGTTGAAACACGTTGAGCTCGGCTAGTATCTATAGTCATGGTTTCAGACTTTTCATTATCTACTCCAGGTGTTCGAGATACTAACTCTACTTGGATGTGATAAATTGTATCTGGCCAAAGCGATAGTGTAACGCGAGTAGAATCTGTAAAGAGATTACCTTTAAGACCCCCACCATCTACTTCCCATGTTACAAGGTAGACGCCACGAACGATTCTTGGCTCCCAAGCTATCTCACCGATTACTAATACCTTTTGATGAATAAGTGATATTTCTTTTAAGATCCATTTATGCTCATCGTGATTGGACGAATTTGTGTCACGTGCCAACCAAGTTTCATCAGGACTATAAATGGTGACAAGTCCTTGTGGATCGACAACGAGGACTCGGAGAAGTGCACCCTCGTTGTTCGAAGGGACACGTGTTGCTAGCGCTTGCGTTTGGATAATTTGGCGCCATGGACCTTCTGCGGCACGACGCATTACGACGTATACCAAAGGAGCTGGTCGTGTGGTTGCTCTTGGTGCTGGCGGTGGCCAACGGGCAAGAGCGCCGCTCACTCGCATAACACCTTCTCCCTTGGTGTGGATAACTGGTTGGGTTTGCGATGCTCTTGCTGCTTCAGTGTGAAATTCGCATGCGATTTTGCAACCTGGGAACTGTAATTAAATATGTTAGTGAATTTGCAGCATTTTATTAAGCTAATTTAGGTACAGAAATGACAAATATACATACGCATATGTCCTTTTCGTCGCAAACTGCACCCCAAACTTGATAGTTGGATTGAAGCAGTTCACAATTTTCCCAGCACTGTAACAACACAATTTGACGCTCAAAATATGACATAATTTCATATCCTTAGAGATTTTTATTGATTCAGATATTGTTATCATACAATGTAACAAAGATATTAATACACATAACATACAGTGCATCGAAATTGTGTTCAGATTCCCTTGACTTTTTAACTCGTTGTGGTAAATTTTAACACAAATCTATAAATACTTTTCACATAACATTTTAAATAAATCATTAACCTTACAAACACAG
The DNA here is from genome assembly GCA_025505425.1 of Graphium colonna. Taxonomy (NCBI): domain Eukaryota; kingdom Metazoa; phylum Arthropoda; class Insecta; order Lepidoptera; family Papilionidae; genus Graphium; species Graphium colonna. The sequence continues at coordinate 1,473,733 of JAOCPS010000006.1, read as the reverse complement.
CATAGGCGTACTTTATATTAGTAATAAACAGTTTCCTGTATCTATAAATGTGAGCGTAAAATCAATATTTCTTAAAATATTGGTTTTACGTCGAAAATATAATAGTGTAATAAAACTTAGATCAAAGCCCTATGCTTTGATTTTGAGAAATCGCGCGTCTGTCCAGATATCGTAAAGGCGTTCGACACAAATGCTGCATTTGTCATTGGAAGCACTCATTAGTGGGAGTTGACGTTAACTTGACGCCTACTCTCGGCTCGGTAAGCTTTAATAATTATAAGAACCAGCGCCAACCGAGGTTATTAATTACGGGTATTGACAAAACGTCCTGTCGCCTGAATTCCTGAGACCGTTTGAAGTTGAGACGTTATTGATTTGTAAAGCCTGGTAATATTTGTTTTTACTTCAGTCACAGATCCTGCTTGGATTATGTTATAATATTTGACATGTCTTAACTTTTGTGTTAGCAAAATATCACTGTCATTTCTATGAACAGTGAAATACAATTTAAATTCATGATTTAAGTTGGAGAGTTAAGAGAATAATACAATAAAATAATGGCAACCATTAAAACAAAATCAATATCTGCCAACGTTTCGAAGAATTAAAATATCTCGAAGACGACAAGAGGAGATAAAAAGTTTGAAAAATTAAAATACAAGCGCATAAATTATGTCCGGATTTGGTGTTTCCCTTCGCTACGGAGTGTTTCTTTGAATTAAAACGTGGACACTTACCATAAAACAGTCGGGGCCTTGCAAACACGTTGACTCCCCGCCAGGCCGAGGCGCCGCGAACTGCGGGCAAACATCGAAAACGTCAATCATCCAGCAATTTATTGAAACACACACAAAAAGTTATGAAATGGTAATGACACAATACGATATCGATATTTCGTTGTCGAGTGTTTTCCTTTTGTATTAATCGTAAGTTCAACGCTCCTTTTGCTTACGAATTACTTTTTTTTGAAGCATTGAAATCACATTATGTAAAACGTTAATTAAGTTTTCGACTTCTTACATATTCATAGGCTCGTTTATATACAGGTCAAATTGTAGCAATTAGTTTTAACTTGTTTATGCAGGAAAATTACGAGCTTATGATATTTTGTGTTTATAAATCCGCAGTATCTTCACATGATAAACCCAAAGTGGTCAGAAGTTACATTTACCTTTTCAATAATTAATTCATTGCACTTTCATGTTGTTTTTAGTACCCTTATCGGTCGCTTACGGTTTAATATCCCAAATTTGTTTATTTTTCTTTTATTTCACATTAGGTATTCGTGGTAGCCAATCATTAATATTAAAAAACTGTTAGTGAAAAGTATTTTAATATAATTTTTAAGGAAAGGAAGACAAACGAGCAGATGGATCATCTGATGGTAAGCGATTCGGAGAGTCGCGAATGCCTTGCCAACCTGGGAAATTGGATATAATAAGTTTATTGGATAGGATGGGGTTGGGATTAAGGATTTGGAGGGGAAAGAAATGGGAAAAGAAAAGGGTAGACATTGCCATCCAGCGTCTCCAAAGGTCATGCATACCGATTTTATAAAGAACGATGGTACTTCCACAAAAAGAAGAAGTGCAGCAAACCATCCACCTGGGATGCAAACGTATATTGACACGATAGATGTTGGAAATTGTTAATTAGCGCCCTTACTTACCGACTTATCCACAGAGATTGAATGTAAAGGATCTGAGTTTAATTCTCTGACAGGACACTAATACATTATTCGTTATCTGCAGCAGTTCAGAGAGGGTTTTATGCGTCGATGGTTAAAAAGAATAAGAGGAATAAATGTTCAATTCGAGCAGCGAGTTTAATGTATTTGATAAAAGTGACACGCATCTGCTTACCGTCGCCGGGTCGGTCGTTTTAATTGCCTGATATGCCAATGGGACGGTCCTGTGACTGTCGTACTTACAGTGGCTCGGATATGTCAGGTTGGCTCACGACGCTCGATAAAGCGTTTTCAAGCTTCAAAATAGCCTTCTACAAAGGTTGCAATTATGAATTCAGTTTTAAACCGCCTTAAGAAGCGATTTTAAATAGAGGATGTGGTTTTAATAGTGTTGAGTTTTTTACCTTGAGCGGATGTGGTACTATAATTGGCATTGAGATTAAAATTATTACAGATGACTCAGCCGAACATTTCGATTTTATTGCAAATAAACTAAAAGAAATAAAACTAAAAATAGCGGAAAAAGACAAAATATACTTGTATGTTGATGAAGTTGAGTCTAATTTTTTGCAGCAAATACAACTGTCCCAAATTTGTGGACGCTGCAACGTTTATGACGTTTATGTTATTTTTATAAAGAAGACCATGAAAACTAGGCCGTTCCATTATTCCAAGTTCTTCAAACCTTATATAACCGTTACCGGTATATATATATATATATATATATATATCACCTTCTCATGCTTTTACAGTAGTAATTGTGAACTCCGGGAATATGTAGCAAACTTTAGTTTGACAAACGTGTAGAATGGCTTAGTGCTCTAAGGTTCATTTCCGTACTCTTTTTCTTGTATAAGTTTTTTTTTTATCTACAGATAAAATAAGTTATAGTATGTGTAATTAACAAGAAATGAACACCTAAATCGTTTAGAAGCGATCGTCAACGAATGAGTGTATCCAATAAATAAATAAGACAGACGAAAGCAAATAGGCAATATCAAGCGGTAGCGGTCGAGGAACGAAATTACTCTTTTAGGTCACTATCATTGCCGCTAATGACGCCAATCTCTAGACGGGGCCATCAGACCACTCTCGTCCGTCCGTTATTAGATGTAATCATCGTAATTTTTCACACAATTTACTCGTTTTTTTTTCGTATCACGATACAACGCCACAGAAGTGTTATTTCACGTCGGCTAATGACAACAAAAAATGCGGTCGGGAGCAATGTGCTTTGTGGAGATAGGCGCGTCCAACGTACGGCCGTCCGCGTAGATTTTTATGATTTGTTTGTCTTACGATGGCGTTCTATTGCAAAATTATTCCGTTTTGAATTGTTTTATTGTATTGACACGCTTCTGTTTAGAAGATATGGTAAGAAAGTTATATTGTAAAAATTTCTTAAGTATAACTTGCGGCACGCATGTGTACCTCTTTGCTTATTTAGTTTACAGACGTTAAAAAGGCCACAAAACGTTTTTGTAAAAGTGATACATACATATAAATGACAAATATTTACACTAATCGTGTATTAGCTTTAAAATTCCGTTTTTATTTCCTTTTGTTGTCTTATGGCAGATGTTAGATGAGCAATCTGACAATACATCCGTGTCAATCTGCAACGAACAGATGGCAGTGACTTTAGCACAATTTGAAAAACGGAAATTTATTGCCAATAGCACTATAGTGTCGCTAACAAAATACATATCATTCAGAAGTCTAAGCCACTCAGCCTCTTATTAACAACTTTCTACGTGTAACTGAAGTGACAGAGTCGCATCATAACATTTGAAAGTAATTATTTTTATTGTCATGAGATATGAAACATTTATGCAACAAGGACAAACAATTATTTTTTTATGGAAAGGAAGACAAACGAGCAGACGGTTCCCCTGATGATAAGCGATCCCGTCGCCTATAGGCTCAAGGAACATACGGAGAGTCGCGAGTGCGTTGTCAACCTGGGAGATTTGATATAAATTAAAAGATGAAATTGGTTTCTTGGATAGGATGAGGTCGGGATTAAGGATTTGGATGAGGTCGGAGTGGCAAAAGAGGAGGATAAACCTAGCCATCCGGAATCTCCAAAAGATATGCATATTTTATTTTATGGCGACTTTATAAAGAGCGGAGGTATATCCTTGGGTGAGCGTGGCCGTAGAAGTGCAATAAAAGCTGTAAAAAGAGGTTATGCTCTACCACAATAGACAACTATATACCTTAAACGATTTTTTTGCTCGGCTTAAAAAGGCTTTTGCTTATTTTCTTATATTCAGTGCAGGTAAGAATAAATCCATAAGTGGTAATAAATATTATTATGTCATTCACTACTTTATGCCATAAATGTCTAAACGTTTAAACATACTATACTTAGATGCCACATGACCTTTTTCCATAGCATATCGAATTGTGCTTTCGCAATCGTAAATACGACGCTACAATGAACGTTTAACCAATTCAATTATAACAAGCATTGTATCGGGACTGCCTCGAAGAGTTTGAAATATGAAAGTCAAACAAAACAAGCCGGGCGAACGAACTTCGGCAACTGCAAAGGGAAGTGAGTGAATAATGAACGACTGTGATTGAAAACAGCTCACAGCGGCCCCGTATTTGTGTTAGATGCCGCCGCAGATTACCCTTTTGTTAATCAAACACCGCTTATTGAATATTATTTAATTAATCTCCAGTATTTGACTTCGGATGGCGTTGAATGGAAAGCGACGAAGAAAAATGGATTCTGCGCATCGAGAGCCGGTCACGGATGTCAAAATGAGGGACCGAACGAAGCTATTTCATATTAGTTATGCTAACTAAACAAATGCCCAAGTAGAAAAAAACGTAAGTCTACTGTCTCGTGAATATAGTTTTGTTCGTAAATTCTTTTGAAGAAAAAGTATATGGTTGAATGTAAAAAAAGATATACATATATACGATAACAGTAGTGCTATAAAATACTTTATATTGACAATATGAATAAATCAAATTCTTTCATTCTCCTTTTTCTACATTTTAATGACCGAATGAAAACATTGAAAATATGAAACACGTTACAAAATATACATTAAACGCTTTGAAAAATTATATAAAATAGGGATCGCATTAAGCGACCCGGAATCTCGCATATGGACGGTTCCAAATTACTGAACCTATTAAACATAATCGTTCGTAAGCCGAGCCTCGGGCTGGCTCCGAGCATGAACTAATCGATTGATAGACACACACATGGCCGTTTACAATCAATCCATCAGCGTTTATGTAAGGCGTAACTACCGATGATCTCCATTTATCATTATTCTCCGTGGGCAGCAGCAAGATAAGTTTACGCTTCGGGGTCACATCAAGAGTTCGTTCAAAACAAATAGCCTTCACAAAGTAATCAATAATCACCAAAAAAATCACATAATATTTTCGAATAAACGAAATTGATTTTAATAATATTTATATTAAAACCAACATTATGGAATTAAAAAGGATGTTTAATATAAGCTGAACAGTACAGAAAATACTATGCCTCGTAAACAAGGAAGAGACCAAAAATATGAAACACATAATGTCCCATGCAGAAACAAGCAAAAACAACATGAAATATGATTTCGCATATAGATAAAACAATCTAAGCGAGCGCGCCAAATGGAGGAGAAAAAATGTAATTTTCTGCAGGGAGCAGATACCGCGTCTTGGAGATACAACAAGAAATCGAGTTCGAGGAGAGTACCTGCATTTGATGCAGGACGATATAAAAAACGATGAGCAGTGGAATAAAGTACATTTCACTGGAGATTGTGGACATTTAATGATTTACTTGCTCATTATGTTGTCACCAAGCGACTTGATTTTCCATTTTCACTTGTCTCTTTAAAATTATCGTGTACGGCTTCTTTGAGCGCGGTTTCATAAGTCTTATTAAAAAGTAATTGACATTGAGTAAAGCAATGCAACGCGAGCTGCTTCAATATAAATCAACCGGCAAATGTACGGAGGTAAAGCGAGGTAAATGTGTGCACTGTCTCTGCCGTACGCTAGTTGTTATTTTATTTGATCTGGAGAAGGTAAACTCTATTACCGGTCCGTTTTTACAAGTAGAAATTCAATTTCAGCTCCCACCCCGTTGTTAAAAGAAAAGTAGGTTACTGGATATGGAGAGACATAAATAAAATGAGATGAAGTAGTAGTGCTTACCTTTTAAAAGGGGTGCGCTGTTGCGAGTTTTCATTTTTACGGATGGCATCCAGCTAGTTTCATTTTAAAGTTAAAGAAAAGCAATACTTTAATGGATGCTTTTCAGAAATATATCATTTTTTTTTTTTATGGAAAGGAAGACAAACGAGCAGACGGTTCACCTGGTGGTAAGTGATCCCGTCGCCCAT
>JAOCPS010000006.1:1441255-1452276 GCA_025505425.1 Graphium colonna | reverse complement strand
AACAATTTACTCCAGAAGAGGTGGCAAGTCAAAGGTGCTTTTTTTTTCTCAAAACTCAATGAAACGGCCAGCTCATATTAAAACCTTGAGTGCCACGTTACTAGAATTTTTAAACAGAGAAAAAAATAATGATGATATTTAAAACATCTACCTTTGTTTTTGCAAGTGCTCATGAACTATTTTGTTTTTACGTAAATATATAAATTAAAATTCACGTTGGCATAGAAGCAATTAATATCACCAGTTAATGAATTCACTTGCACTTTATACTCACTATAAAACTTTACTACAGAGATTTATTTGACCACTTTTAAATTGTCTTAAGAATAGAGCAGTACACTGCACTTAAAATGTCTCTGATATTCATTTTGTTCGGTTTTTTGACAATATGTTTTGTACTATACCGTTATTTTACCAGAAATTTTAAGTACTGGAAAAAGAAAAATGTCTGCGGGCCAAAACCGCTTCCATTATTTGGTAATTTACTGGAATCTGCACTTCGGAAAAAAAATATCGGAATCGTTTTCAAGGAGATCTACGACAAGTATCCGAATGAAAAGGTAGTTGGTGTCTACAGAATGACCACGCCGTGCCTACTGCTTCGGGATCTTGACATCATTAAGAATGTCTTTATCAGAGATTTTGATTATTTCTCCGATCGTGGCGTTTCCGTTAGTAATAAGGGTTTGGGCAACAACCTCTTCCACTCTGTCGACGACGACTGGCGAGTATTGAGAAACCGCTTCACACCGATATTCACTTCTGGTAAACTGAAACACATGGTTTACTTACTGGAAGAGCACGGTGATAAATTTCTGGCACATCTGCAAGAACAATGCACTACCAAAACTGAGTTGGACGTGCACTTGCTCTTCCAGAAATACACGATGGCGACAATTTCAGCTTGCGCATTTGGCTTGGAGATTGACACTCTTAGCGACAAGATGGACTTCTTCGTTAAACTGCACAATATTGTAACAACCCCGTCATTTATTGACGAGTTAGACATGATGTTTCCTGGAGTGTTGAAGAAATTGAATTTAGACGCGTTCCCAAAAGAAATGACTCGGTTTTTCAGGAATCTCGTGTCGACAGTTATCACACAGAGAAACGGTGTGCCGACGAACAGAAATGATTTCATGGACTTAATATTAGAGATGCGGCAGCAGGTTGACGTTCATGGGACTAAAAGAAACGATGATAAGACTAAACTGGTGGTGAAAATGACAGATGACATTATTGCCGCGCAGGCGATGGTGTTTTATATTGGTGGATATGAGACCAGCGCCAGTACAATGTCCTTCATGCTGTACGAGTTGGCAAAAAATCAAGATATTCAGGATAAAGTGATAGCTGAAGTGGACGAAGTGCTACGGAAACATAAAGGCGAGGTTACATTAGAAACTCTTAATGATTTGAAATATATGAAGCAAGCTTTTTCCGAAACTTTACGTATGTATCCCATTGTCGAGCCTTTACAACGACGAGCGCAAATGGACTATAAGATTCCCGGCACTGATGTTACTGTGAAGAAGGACCAGATTGTCCTAATATCTGGTCTAGGAATCCATCGTGATGAGAAGTATTATCCTAACCCAGACAAGTTTGACCCTGAAAGGTTTTCTGCCCAAAATTTCAGTTCACGTCACACCTGTACTTTTTTACCATTTGGAGTTGGACCGCGAAATTGCATAGGTGGGTACAGAATTTTTTTTTATTAAATGTTTTATCTGGTATGTATTTTTAATGCTAACACTCTTACTCTCTCTTAGTAAATTCACATTTACTTACAATTATATTGAAATTCAAATCGAAGTGAAATATTATTCTGAGTTCATGTTTTAACCATCAAAAATCAAGAAAAGAATATCTTTAGATTAACTGTAAGAGATATTATGAGCATAATATTACATGTAACCTTTTGTAGGTTTCCAGAGTCCACTAAAACCCTTATAGTTTCGTCATGTCTTTTCGTTCGGGCTCGTACTCCGCCGTTTCTGCACCGATTGTTACGACAATTGGTAGAGAGATGTATATTGAAGAACCAAACGTCGGTTTTCATAGACATAAAAATATTTTAATTATGAAAAAAAAATTGACTTACCCCATCGAGTGGCATATTGTTAGAAAGGTCTCTCAAAATTCATTAAAAACTTTTTTGACACCTTGTAGATCAAACCCTCTAGTCTGGAGATAACTTAATACAAAGTTAAACAGCCCTCCCCTACCCCTTAAGTGTTGGAATGAATTACAATAATTCTGAAAAAAATGTACATTATACCTCTAAGTAAATACTTTCAACTTAAACTATAGCGAACTCTGTATCATACTAAGTTATTTTTATACAACTCGACAAACTTCTGTACTTTCAGTCGTCCTAACAAAACGTATGGAATCAAACGCAAAATGAAATTTGACAGTATTTTTTTTTGTCAAGCGGTCGGACGGTTTTTTGTACTTTTGATCGATGGTATCCGAAAAGAGTTAAGTGAATAACAAAAAACATAATTTAATCACCAAATTAAATATTATAACAATAAATTGTCTATAAATAATAATTTAAGGACAATTAAACGTTTTAATTAATGATATATAATTAAATAAATATACACATGTTACTTTAGCTGATGTTATCACCCATTTTGTGTGGTAGCCTAATTTTTTTTTTATACGAAAACCTTTTTCAAAAATTTAAAATAACCAAAGTAACCCCTTTTATGATTAGTTATCTGCCAGTTCAAGTCCCTTATAATTTCGTCTAACCTTTTCAGATATGTAAAATACTAGAATACCCAACATATAGACAGAGAAAAAAATTATAAATTACTTATCTGTATAGTATTATTAAAAAAATCATATTTCTTTATTCAATATTGAAGTGATAATACTTGCTTATTGTTAGTCAAGAATACTATCACCGGTTCGAAAGCCATTGACCCGAGAAGAACCGGCGTAAGAAACTTAGCAAGACTATTTCTTAAAGCATGTATTAAAATATACAAATAATAGATGACTTGAGAAAGCCTGAAACGAGTAATTCATTATCAGGGCGTGTTATCATTTAAGTAATCATTAGTATTGACAACAAGCTCTAATTTTGTTATTACAAACAAACACTATAATTTTATTTATATGTATATGTGTTACATTTGATAATAATTGTAATAAATTATGATTGTGTTATGTAGGTATGCGTTTTGGTAAAATCCAGTCGCGCATGTGTTTACTGAAGTTCTTTTCCAAGTTCCGGGTGGAGCCGTCCAGTAGAACTTTGCAGACAGTTAAGTTTATCCCCAAGCGTTTTGTCCTTACTGCCGAGGGTGGATTCCATTTGAACATCATCCCGAGAGAACGTTGAATAATATTCTTTGTTTTACTTTGAGTATTACGTATTTTCTAATAAAGCAATTCCAAGGATTTTTTTTTTATATTTTTGTTGTATTTAAATCTTCCTAAACTTGTCCTTTACAGCGCCTTATTTGAAATAAAATCTAATCGATAAGATTTGCAAATGCATACTTTTCTGGCTCTTAAGTGATTGAATTAACAGCAAGTAATACATCTATATATAAACACACACATACACGCGCACACACAAACAAACAAACACCAACACACACTAGCACATTCATATACATTAACGAGTTTAGAGAAGGCATTTCTCAGGTGGTAGAGCATAACATCCTTTCACAGCTGTTTTTGCACTTATACGGTCGTGTTCGCCCAGGGAAGTACCACCACCATGCACAAGGTCGACATAAAATACAGTATGTATGACTTTCTGGGTAGCCGGATGACCATTCTTTCCTTCTTCTTTTTCACTCCTTTCTCCTCCTAATCCTTAATATAGTCCCGACCAGTCCTATCCACTAAACCTGTTTTCTCCATTTCCTAGGTTGACAACGCTCACACAGCTCTCCGAATGTTGCGTGGGTCCATGGGCGACGGGATCACTTACCAACAGTTGAACTGTCTGCTCGTTTGTCTTCCTATCCATAAAAAAAGATAATAGTTACCTAGTTGACGGAGCTTCATTATAGCTAAAGGATGACGTTTAATTTAATAAAAATTTAATGAGTCGCAAAATTAAATTATTTTCCGAATATATGACCCCATCAGATCGATTCATATACCCTCATTGTATTTCTCCATATGCCTACGGCATCATCGGAGGAGTAGTAGGTAATCGGTAAGGCGGAGGAGCATGAAATTTAGTAGTTTTAATAGGGATTTTTAAATTAAATGCATTAGAAATACATTAAATTAATAAACAGGTTATTAATAAAACACACACTTCTGTGCCTTTTTACACATAACAATAACGTGGTACATTTTTCAAGTGGTTTCTTCTTTCATACACCAATATACAATTTAACATTTATTAAATTTATTTACAATAAAAACGGTTAAATTTCGGCCATAGTTCGGACCTCTTCTTTATAGATATAACAACGTAGAAGTAGCTCACTCATATATTAGTAATGTGTCAAGTATTAAGAAAGAAATGTATTAAGAAGAAAGTTTACCTTTATATTTAAAATTAAAAAAAGGTTTTGTGAGTAAAAGTTTCGTTCTTTGATTCATACTGATGCGATCTACTTAAGTCTGTAATTCGCCAGCAAAGGGATCTTATGTAAATCCTATAATCCGGGTGTCAATATCACGTCTTCCACAGATCAGTTTCAATGAGCCATAATCTATTCACGGTGGTATTTAATGGCGAAAAAAGTCAATTAGAAAAGGGTAAGTTTGGGCCGTGACATACAAAGGCATTGCGGGTGCCAGCGTTCAAAGGTACAATGCTCAAATTATAAACAGTCCACTTGCTTCAATACACGACTCACACTTCCTGCGTCAACCATTGTCAAGCGATACAATAACTTTATTGAAATGATCCTAGGACATGCCCGTTGGCAGCAGAATAGAAAGTCGTCGGCCATTTTATATGTGGGCACGGTTAACATTGTTACGTTCGTAGCCAATTTCAATTACGGCGATTTCCGCTCCGTATCAATAGAACGGTGCGGATGTTCGAGGAATGTTTGCAAAATGGTTTCGGGATACCCTCATACAAAGATCTTCGTCTATTTATTGCTTGCGCCAAATTTATGTCAAATGAAATGAATTGACTGCCTTTGTGGACGGACGTTCGCCATCGTTTCAATGGTACACGCTGTCATATAATGTTAACTTTTTCTTTATTGAGCGTAAATAGTTTCCGGCGGCAATAAACTGCCGGTAAAATGTGCACCTCCACTCTGTAGAATCTTTTGATTTCTCAATTTTTATATGTTTTTCTTTATAACATACTGTCAAATATATATTTAAAATATATGTTTGTTTTATATTTTTAATAATAGTTTATAGAATTTACTTAATGGAAATATATTGCAACGATAGTAAAGTCAACTGATTTGATATTTTGCAATATAAAAGATTAAGAAAACAATTATATAACTGACTTTAAGACAGAAATAATCCTCTTCTGTCGTGATCGGTAATTTAATAGATTTTTTTATGTATAATCTTTATTAACACATCCAAAGGTCAGTGACCAAAACAGTACCAAAAAAATTCACCCATCATGATCATCATCCCATCATTATATAGCAATTATTTCCATAATTTCTTACGACATTACACTTCATTGATCTGATTTTAAACAGGGAATTTAATTTGAAGTATATAATTATGAATTTTGATTTACTTACATGACGTTGACACGATCGGTCATAAAGATGTATTATGTAATAGAAACTATTTTTTATGAATCGATTTTTCCAATTTATCAAATATCTCCGAAACCCTGGTCTTCTTTACGAAAAGAACTTCTGTAGGAGTTTATATAATAAGTCTAGTTGCCAAATAAAATATTTGAACTTGATGCAATTCGGCACGGTATGTCATTTGAGAATGTGCTTTGTCCTTTGGAATAATGTCACTTTTCTCAAAGTGATCAGCCACATTGAACGGATTTTGCAAAAATCCCATTCCGAACGCACCCCTTGTATGCAATCGCAGATAGCAATGAGCATACCTATAAGACGTTTATAGACAGTCTATGGAGTATGTGAGCAACGTAGGCATACGTATTCCATTGTAAAAGAAATTACAGCAGACAATGGGCACGATTTGTAGGGTCAATTAGTATGCGCGGTGCGTCTGCACTTACGTAGTCGTTTGCTTAGTCGACCAAGTCGTTCGATTATTACACGCATGTAATGACTGTTAGTTCTAGTTCAGGGTGATCTAGGCTGAGAGGGTTCGGTGAACTCGTTCAACTACCAGATTAGGGGAGAGACAATACCATAATCGTAGAAATGGGGCAATTGGATGGTTTGACGAGGGCAAGGGTGATTAAACGATCGGTTGTAGAAAAGGTTGGTTGTTTATGAGAAATGAAGCCTGCACTTGTGTATGAAGAGTGAGCGAAGGATTGAGAATCCTTGAAATTTATAATTTTATTATTACATAAATATTTATTTACCCTAACCTAAATTTCACAAAATTTTTCGTTATATTGTTATTTTACGCTCCTAGACTAAAAGTAAAAGTAAACTTAATAAAATCCGTTGATTTGTTTTTTTTTATAATTCAAATTAAGATTACGAGTACTTTAAATTTAAAACATATTAATGACAAAAGTATATTATAAATATTAAAATTTTTATTCGTAATGATAATATTTGCTAAGTCTGTGTTATTACTGCTTTTACCTCTATCATTACTTCTCATTTGAAATATTTATTCCGTTAGTTTTATTTATCCTTGAAACTAGATATTCATTAAGCTCTATAAGCTATTTACTTTTCTGGCCGCAGGATAAAGCTCAAATTTTATTTAATTTTGAAAGTCTGACGTGAAAAATTTTTAGTGAGTGGAAAAATCGGAAGAGGAGGCCCTAGACGAAAGTATATCGACCAGATAAGGCATACCTATGCCTCTAGGAGAGGTAGGGTGGCATGAAAAGATCCCCTATCAAATTGTACATATGTACATCTCCCGTGCATCATTCATATTATGTACGTGTTCATACGTGTACGTTATGTTTTTTAAAAGGGTATACATTGATGTCTTCTAATGAAGGCCGAATTCAGCCTTAGTATCGCCTCTGCGCAATATAAAAATGCCGCCCCATTGAAAAAAAATGCTTTTTTTTAACCGAATTAAAAAGGATTATAAGTTTCACAGTACATATCTTTGTTATTTACCGTTTTATTGCCAAATATCCAACAAATTTCAAAATTATAGTTTTATTTAAAATGATATATATTGAAGGTAGGTCAATATGACACCCAAAAAAAATTTGCAGCACCCTAAAAATTTGCCTCCCTGGGCACCAGCCCCGAGTGCCCTACGTGTAAATCCGGGGCTGCTTCTAATTATAATATTGATAGAAACTAAAATTATCTGACGTATTTTATGCTATTTCCTCTTTTGTTGGTTATAATGATTTATCCAACAATATAAGATATATTTCAATGTGACTAGCAGGCCTGATTAGTTTTCAGAGCGCGTACGTAAACCGTGCCCCGTGGACGCGTGACGAATTAAACTTACGTGCACCGCTATGCAATCAAACTCGCTCATGACTTCCTGAGAAATAGAGTCATTGACTTTCACAGGGCCTGGTCGTATATCGTGATCAAGGTTCAACTCCGATTTTAAGTTCAGCGGATTTTAATTGATAGTCGAATTTATTGGGAACCTTAAACAATATTTTACCAATAACCTTGGTCACTATATATAAGAGCGTAAATATTTCTAAAACACCAGTTTTTAATAGCTTTTTTCATGGACAATGCTGATACTGAGACTGCATAAAGATATTATTTCTAAGACTTACGCGAATATTTGACATTTTAAATTAAACAACTTTACGGATTTTAGCGCGGTTTATTTTTAATTTTTATCACCCGACGCGCTATACTACGATAATCCTCGATAGACAAGGGCCCAAAGGTTCAAATGCGTTCGGTAAATAATTGCTTATGCGTACGTATCGCTCGAGTGCTGTCAGCAGAAGAAAGCGTGGCCCCCTTGTGCGTAGGTCTAGCGTCCTTGACTAAATATTAACCGAAATGGTATTATAATATATAAGTGTCACTGGCTAGTGGCGCGAACATATAATATTGTAAATATTTTTTTTGTAGGCATGATAAAATCGATTAAAAATGAGATATAAAAAAATGGGAAATATGTTTTTTATTTGTTATAAAACTATTCTGAAATTGATGTTCGAAAGTTTATGATATCATCCATCTTGATACATAACATGTTTTTACCTTTAAACAATTATAAGATTTTATAAAGTAAATGTTAATATTTTTCCTTTATCAAACTGTTGATATAAGAATTAGTAAGCGAACCATGAATTTTTATATAACGATATAAGAAATATTATTTTCCATATATTATTGTGTCTTAGTGTAATAAAAGTAAAAAAAACTTTAATATACTTAACAACGAATAATACTTTGTTGCATTTTTTATTTTTTCAAGGGGAACGCCAAATTTTATTCTGTCTTGGTGTAATCATAGCAAACCAAAATATAATAAATTTTACTTTTAATAATATTTTGTTGCATTATTTATTTGGTGATGATAGTGAAGCGCATTTAGGGTAGTAATATAGGAAAATTTACTATTCATTAAAATAAAAAATAATAAAATATAAAATGAAAATATCCACTTCGTTAGATATTAACACGTTTACAAATTTCGCGCATAAATAATGATATTCTGTTGAACAGACAATTTCTGCATCAATTTATTGAGAATACTGATAATTTAAGAGATTTTATGAAAAGTTCGCAATAAGTTATCAAGATTCTCAGCATAGCAGACACACAATATGGAACCTGATTTTTAAAAGAAATTGTTAAGTTTACTTTTAACGGGAACTAGCAGAGAAATGAATCAATGTCTGTTATTGAGATATTATAAAAAGGATTTTCTTTTTTTTTATTAGTATCATTTATTTATAGCAATGGAGGAAATACTGTCATTCCATCCTATTAAAAAATATTCCAACGTTTCTTACAGCGAAATAATCTATATGTGAGTATAAAGTATTATTTGTTACAGTTTATGTACATATGCTGCTTACAGTTTGTGTAAATAAATTAAATTTAACTTATTAAGAGTTATAAATGAATTGCAGTCGACGATCTACCAATTTAATTAGTCGCAAAAACAAGTGCAGACTTCCATAACTTATAGTTTGATTGCGGTTGCGCAACCAACTTAACTTGTTACCCCTTTAATAATTTCACAAACAGTTGCAAGAGTGTTATTCTCGTTATACCTTAACCTTATATGGATAGATTTTGATTCAACAAATTTAATTGCTTATGAGTCAAGTCAGCTGCAAGAAATATGGACATTTATTTTCAAATCTGAGTAGTCATAATTTTCGGCCTCAATTGTATGCCCTTCAACTACTTCGGATTTGGAATGTAGTACACTGTTTGAAAGTCAGTTCTGATAAAGGGTATATGTATAATATTCCAAATATATATATATTTAAAGTATAAAAAAATTAAGAAAATCTTGTATTATTAATAAAACTCTATCTTTTAGGTATTTTACGTTATTTCCAGGAGTTAATTCCTATGCCTCATTTCCATAATTCTTATTTGTTATTGACATCTAATATTATAATCACATCAGCCCATGTTGTAAATAAATGGGAAACCATTAAGAATATTACATTAAATATTTATAGTAAATCATTTACTTGGTATTATTTATGCCACAACATTAAAGGTTTTGTCTAACAGAATGCGTACTTAGCGCTGCGTTTAGCGTCGTACCATCGCTATACGTTGCACTATTCTGACAGACACGTGATTACCGCAACACTCTTAACGTAACGTAAAATACATAAGATCGTAGTGTAGGTCGATCGTAGGACTATTGATACATCGAGTGATATATATATATATATATTAACAATTTTCATTTATCCATTTCATCTATTATTACAAAAAATAATAGATAAAATAGATAAATAAAAATGGTACGTGTGTACTAATGTGTCTACACCTATTTTATAAAATTCCTCGCAAAAATATGTCCACGGGTAGAACACTGCTAGATTATAATTTGTTATTTTAATGACAACACTGCGCACAGCGTCAAAGCTCCTGAAAACGCGTCAGAAGATTGAGTGCTAGCGCCACCAGTCTATTTGACAGTAAACTATCGGCTTACAACGACGTACAACACAATTTAAAGCTAAAGCGCGTCATTATGCTACCTCTGTTGTGACGTTAAAACACGCTTTGTTTTAAACTTCACTAGACCTAGCTTGTTTTAATTTAAAAAGTTGTATTTTGTTTTGACGTCTTTTTCACTGCATCTTGAGATGACAATAGTGCATAAATCCTGCGAATATGTAAAAATACACTTTTTGTAATGGTTCAACAAATTATAGGCCAAATAGCTGTTTATTGTTCATCAAACACATCTATAACAGGTATTTTTTGATTAACTTGAGAAAATACCACCAAACAGTACTCAAATATGATTTAACTCCTCCGGAATGAAAAGGTTCGCCTATGTTAGTCAAGCTGTATTAGTTATACGGAATGACATATAAGAATAGACGAAGAAAAACTAAACGAGGTAAGATGTTTAGCCAAGTGATAAGAGAAAGTAATTTATAGATTAGTTTTATTTGTAACCTGGTCAGCAATGACAAGCAATCTGATAATCGAGAGCCTCAGCATTTGGACACTGCACACGATTCTAAATTTAAACCCTGATGTAAGTATGGTATATTGTTTATTCTTTAATTCCAATAGGCATGATGACGGTTTACAAAAATGACTTTAATTACACGTTCGTCTAACAAAGTGGGATCACTATCTGACTTAATTTTTATTTTTTTGTATATCTATCGTATGATTATAATTTTATTTGATAAAATAAATCTTTAAAATAAAGACAAACCGCCTCCGTAGCCTAGTGGTATGGGCGCTTGCTTTACAAACCGGAGGTCGCGGGTTCGAACCCCG
>JAOCPS010000006.1:1418163-1436401 GCA_025505425.1 Graphium colonna | reverse complement strand
TATATACCATATGTGTGTGTTATTAAATAATTTACTTAACAGACTCACGATGAAAGATTTTTTATCGATTAAGAAATATTATCAAACCAGGTTACAGACGACAACCAAACGCATTTTTAATGTGCGAACAATGCGTGTTATTCTTAATACAACATATCAATTTCTAAACCTTAATATTCCTTTCGAAAGCGAATTGTACTATTCAATTTAAAATAACAATCCGGACCTTACACGGACTTTTACGACTCGCCGCGGGCCATTCGTTATAAATACAACACTTAAAACTCTCAACGTTTTACATAAAAAACGTTATAAACAGGCATATTTCATTATTTTTTTTTCCCTCTGAAACAACGGGGAGCCTCACGTTTTTTGTAAGACGGATACCAACTGCGCAGCCCACGCGGGGTCCGTGATCGGTTCACACTTTAAGTGGTCGTACAGTAGTGGCATATATACGCACTCAAGCTATTATTAGAACTTCTAAGAAACTTATACAAGGAACGTTTTGACTGACTTTCTGTACCCGAAAAAACAAGCGAGGCAATTAAGCAACACGTGGTTATTAAGAGTTGTTTTACAATTGTTTTAACTTTTCTCTATCAATAAGAAAGAGGACCAAAAAAAAAATAACACTTAAAATGTCCATATTTTAACCGATTACAAAAAAGGAGGAAGGTTCTCAATTTCAATGTTTATATGTTTTTAAGTACGATCGCGCACATCTCCACCATTAATCTTATATGTATTCTTTTGGGAAAATTGGTTCAGTAGTTTTTTTTTTTGAATCAGTAACAAAATTGATTTAACCTATTTTTGCACGTATCTCCCTATAGAGACTTCTTCGTGGATAGTCCCATAAAATTATGAAAAAAAAAGTCGGTTCATTAGTTTGTTGTTTAAATAAAAATAACAAAATTCAGCAATGTAACATATCCGCATATTATCAACTAATTTGAAAAGATATTTTTTATCTGATATTGTACACTTCCGCAACGGTCTTACAAAATTTATATAAAAATAGGATTAGTAATTTGTTTTAAAAATCAAAATAACGGAGAGGAAATGTTTCGAAAGTACACTTTTAAGGCGTTTGAAGTCGGTTTTTGTAATTTTCTGTGAAAGTAAACTTGTCAGAAATTATACCGCTATAAAATCCGTAAAGTTGTTTAATTTAAAATAATTTAAAATTGTCAGAAATTATTTTTAGATATTATCTAATTCACAATAAAGATTAATTTTAATAATTAATCAAAACTCTGTACTATGTTAAATTTTAGAAAAATTCAAAGAAAGTAATTTAATATAAAAATTGAACAATCGTCGGAGCCCATATTAAAATTATTTAAATGTCTGCACCATGTATTCGACACCTCTAGGAATTTTGATGGTCGCCTGTAGATTTGATCGCTTGATAAGCAATGGTCTCTCCATCAATTTCGTACGAAATATTTGGTAAGATCCGAGAGATTCGTTTTTATGGGTTTTAAAAGATTAATGCGGAGATAAAGAGATTTGGGCCGGCTGCGACCGAACGGAATTTTCGGGGGAACAATAAATTTTAACACCTTATTTACTATCCTTATAAAACGAAAACCGCTTCGAAGTGCGACTCTCCGTGTTTTCTAATTAGGGACAATGTTTTAATTAGAGCCATTGTTAGTCCTCCCCACTTTTGTCCATCCCCCCTCCATGTCCGATTTTTTTCTTTCCCAGTTGCGTTTACGCAGTGCAATTGGCCCCGCCCATTATGGTGCATCCTACCATGCTTTGTTTATGCTGAATTGTCCATCCGTGAAGTACATAGCCCTTTATAACTTAATGATAAAATTTTTGTATGGCTTTAACATTGTTACTGCTTAGTTTTATTTAACAACATCCGGAAAGTATATATATGATTATTATATAATAGGACCACGTTAATTGTGTTTACAATTATTTTATTTTATTTATTGATGCTTCTCGTAGATATGAGCAATTTTTTTGATAGATCCAACTTACTATATATAATTGAAAATTAATGCTTTTTAACATATCTTTTTGTTTTCCATTTAAATTTAACCATTTATTATGTTAATAAAATTAAATACTAAAAAAATATGTATTTAAAAAATATTAAACTATAATAAGCCAAATAAATAGACAGTTCTTTTAGAATATTCTCTAACGTTTCCGTGTCATTATTTGCTACAAATAAGTTATAAAACACTCACAATATTATTTTAGTATCGCTTCAACTAGAAATTCCAACATTTTGCTAATACACATACAAGCTCGATAACGTATCAGAAAGCTCCAGAACAAAATACCACGGTCAACACTTAGGCATTGACGTAATTCCTGTTGAACTTGCGCGAATATTCCGGCGGGAGCGATTAGGCGATCGAACTAGCTAGTTTCGGAACGAAATTTACGAGCATTAAAACTATCTCCATCGTATACTGCAAGGCTTGGTCGCCTTGAGTGTAGGCAGCTGCCTCTAATCGAGTCCCAATCAAGTATGGAATGGTTTTGGATAGTTTAGTAGTGGATTAAATACGTAATCTAACTGGTCAACTCTCACGGATATATGGGAACCGGCAATCATAGACCCCAATGATTCAAGCAGTTAGCTTCGACATTTTAATGTTCAGATCATTCACAAATTGTGTCGTGGTAACCCATTGATCGAACCCATTACCGTATTAGTGGGGTCCAACAATGTCTTTTAAAAGTTTAGTAAGTAGTGTAGGGACATAAATATCTTAGATAAAACAGAAGAAAGAATTATCATCATCATCATCATTATCATAAAATAGCCTTCAAATAAAACGATTTGCATTTAAGTAGCGGGCGTGATTGAGTAGCTATAATTCCATCACCAACCTTACTAATAACTTTTTCATTTAAATTCAGAAGCATAATCAATAATTATATCAACCCAGTACGAATCTCTTTGTTGGTATGTTTAAACTATTTTCATTAAATATTCTATGAAACTTCTGCTCTCTTCGAAATGGCAGCTCCGCAACCGAATATGCAGGCGTTAATTTGAATTGTAACAAATGTAAAGTACAGTTAGAAAATCCGCATTTAAAAAAATAGAACATATTTCAAAAATATGGTAATCTTGGTACAAATCACACAGTCGTTGGGTAGATGTAGAAAAAATTATTAATACAAAAAAGTAAGCAAAATTCAAACAATTTTGCTTATTTTTTGTATTAATTTATTTGCAGACAATGTTATCTTAATGTAATTTATAAACAACATTATTTCATTTTACAACTTTGTATTTGAAGGTAATAATCGTCTTAAATAACTCGATTCGATTCGCAGATATTCTTTCAGCATACCATTTATTATTAATGTTTAATAAACTTAAGGTAAATCCACCAATTAAATATTAATCGGTAAGGTTGGCAACCAACACATATTTCAAGAATCCACATCGAATACAAATAGAAGTTTCAAAAGAGATTAATTAACAGTGGCAATACTGAACATGGCTTCAAATTAGTCGTACGTCATACTGATCCAGGCCGGAGATAAAGTTCGGGATGCCATTAATTCACTAAAAACTAACGTAGGTGTCGGTAGGAAGGAAACGGTTCACGTCAAATGGGAGACAGCAACACAATGGTTGGTAGAGGATTAAAAGCCAACCGTTGTAGCAGTAGCGGGAGCATCATTTATCAGCGGAGCGTATCTTCGGGCTTTAGTCATTGAATTCGACCCGTAAGGGATATTTAATTGTTTTGCTGCCACCACCGGCGATCGTATTGTGTTGTGGGACACTCTTTTTGCGCTTGGACTGGTGCCATTGCCTCGTGCAATTCGTAAAGCTGTTAGGAACCTTTAATTCATGACTTATAAAAGATATATGTATATTTAAATAAAAAAAAAGACTAGTTTTATCGCCGTTTATTTCAAACTTTGTCACCCGACTTTAGGAACTCTAAGATGTTTGATGTTCTGGTATCACTTGTCAATCCTGCATACTGTCAGCTTGAATATTAATTTAATTTTTTGTCCATGGCCGTAGAGAGTTCGAAACGTTGTTAACTGCGATAAAATTCGTAAAATTGTTTAATTTAAAATGTGTTACATTTGAGTAGTCTCAGAAACAAAAAAAGATATAGGAATGTAAATTTTTGTGTAAGATAAAAAATAGGTAAGATCATGTAATGTATATGAAAACGATTAGTTAAAGATAAAGATTTAAACTAAACTGATGAACACCCGCAGTACATACTTACCAAATTTGATTAAAACACAAATTTGACTATATGTAAAAATACTACTCTATTTATAGGAATTAATATAAAAAATAGTAATAATAGTTTGACAAAAATAACATACTATGTTATGGGGATGAAATACCATACGTTTTTAACCCAATAGTGTGAAATAGTGTAACACTGTTACAGGATTGTTGTTTAATATCGCGTATACACAGCTTTTGCGTCCAAAGGCATCGCGTGATAAGAACCTGTATATCATCAGAACGGCTAGCGCAACGTCATGTAATTTCTGGTAACGATGTGTTTCTATTATTGTCAGAAGGCGCCGAAGTATTTCAGGTCGAGCACAAGCAAGGGGCATACCAATGTCGCATATAAATGAAATATGGTTTAATTATGCCCATTTATGAAATATCGTTCCATTTGACAAAGGCTAATGTTTTTATAAATTACTTCATTCTTGAAAATTACAGGTAGCTAATGAAATTGTATTCGCCTACAAACACGCGGTAGGAAACTATAATATTTGAGGTGAAATTTCTTGTTGTGTGGTCCATTTGTTTTTACAACTCAAAATTATACCATGCATTTGGATTTGCGCTCATTTTTAGCAATAATAATTCTGAAGATAATTCAGTCCGTCCGTGGTCCGCCATTACTGTTTACCTGAACAATTTCTTACCTGAACTCGCGCTTGCAAATAATGGACTCTTAAAAAGTTTAAAGCGATTCCTTAACCATAGAATTATTTATAATACTAGTACAATTTTAATAATTGCAAACAATTTAACTTTCAATATATAGCAGATAATAGTCTAAAACATTTCAAATCATACTTATGGTATACTATTTTTATTAAAAAGTTAAGTAACGTCGCTTCTGTTATTATTTTGAGTCTGGTTCAAGAGTAACCTTCTTCTCCAACTTCAAAAGTAGCTGAACCACCACTTTAAATTTAATATGGCCTCCTGGTATACACGATCTGAAGATTGAGGCGCATGCAAACAATACAATCAATATATAACTTAACACCGAAGTCGATTGTAACATCGGCTTATTACCGGCACACAAATAAATTCCTTCAGCCACCCTTATCTAGGATCTTTAAGAGAAATCCGAAACCGTAAACATGCACGCCGAGAACACCGCGTTAACTATTCATTCGGTGTCCCCGGAGAATATATTGAACAAAAGACGGGCTCAGCATCCGAGTACACTATTTCTCACTACATCGGCGCGATGTAATCAGAGAAGACGACGTGTCGCGCTTATTTATGTATGAACGGGGCGCGGGCGAGGGTGGGCCAAACGGTGGATACAAACAGAATAATATTGATGACACTGCGCTGCGAAGGGTCATGAATCATTAATCGCTCACTCGTCTACGGCTCTATTACGGATGCCTTGCCGGATAAGCCACCCTTCGCGAGGTGAGCCTGGAGCCCGCTCGCCGCTGCGTTCGCCTTTTTCATAAATTATGGGCCGAGGGCTATTAATAAAAACACACCGTCCGCCGAAA
This sequence comes from Graphium colonna, assembly GCA_025505425.1. Lineage (NCBI taxonomy): Eukaryota > Metazoa > Arthropoda > Insecta > Lepidoptera > Papilionidae > Graphium > Graphium colonna. The sequence continues at coordinate 1,430,659 of JAOCPS010000006.1, read as the reverse complement.
TATTCACCGCGGCGGAGTAAAGGTATTTTAAAATCATTTTGTACCGAAAAGCGAATTATTATAATTTCTTGATAATAGAAAGAAAGAATGAAAATAAATTTATTAAAAAACAACTATAAGCGTACATGACACAAAAAATACAATATTTTATTTTATTAAAAACTTTAAAAAAAACAACTACAGTTACTTTATCTTGATAAAAGTATTTTCGGCTGTACGCCGCAAGTAAGATCGATAATAATTTTTAGACCATAAAACCTATAGTAAACTCTCACACAAAAATACACACGGTAAAATCCGAAAAATTGTTTAATTTAAAAACAAATTTTTCAACTTTAATATCTTATAAATACATAGATATAATAATATCCGGTATTTGCTCATAATACCAGGTCTGTGCAAACAAAAAATCAATATGCTATATGAAAGAGCTTAAAGTTTATATGAAATCCCAGATAAGCTCGTTCATATAAGTTGATATGAAACGCCGACGGCTGCAGTCTGCAACCACATCATAGGACAGCCAAACCACATCAGATTTCATTTACCGCCATATCAAATATAAGAACATTAAATACTTCAAAGGATGGATGAGTTAGAAATAGTAATTGATATAATGAAAATTCAGTTTTGAAGATTCAGAGTGATGAATTAGGTTTATATTTGAAAATAGAATATTCAACACCAGATTTTTCGATTTTTTTTTACATTTAATTACTTAATTTATCACCTCTACACTCTATCTCAATGTTATTAGTTTATTTTCACAGAAAATCACGAAAACCTATAATATAAAAAAAGATTTCTTCAAATCAATTCGAGTTGCGGAGATATGTGCAAATATTTCTTAAAATTGATATTTTTAATTAAAAAACAAACTAATGAACCGATTTTTTTGAAAATTTTTTCGGACTATCTACGAATAATGCTAATCTAATGATAAATGACAGAGGGAGATACACGCAAAAATACGAAAATAAATTTTGTTATTTCGATTAAAAAGAAAAACCAGTGAAACGATTTCCCTAAAAAAATATTGGACCATTCCGTAAGAATATATATTTTAAAAATGTAAGTTAAAAAAAGAACTTCATTACGGTTCATAAATGGCGGAGATAGGCACGAACGTACATAAAAAATAAATAAACATTAGGATTGAGAACCTTTCTCTTTTTTGAAATAGGTTAAAAATAAAATTTAAAATAAAAAAAACTGTAAGCTCATATTTCAAAGTGAAATTTAGACAAAAAGTAGATTTTTTATCTTAATTGGTTCCTTCTTTCTGTTTTCCAAAGCATGTGGACGTTAAGATTCACCAACAAATATAAGATTAATTAATACGATCCCCAATTTCATGCGTATTTTTTCCTTAATTATTAATCACAAAAAGCTAAAATGGAACAAGTCCATAGACAGTCCAAAGCAGAGTTTTTGCGCAAATAATTGTTTGTACGTATTCCAACTAAATGCCGTAAATTTAAAGCTTTCTGTCGGGAACACAAAATAAAACGTTAGATCCGAAAAATTTAAAACGAAAACCAAAAAAGCACCCAAAGCAATTTAAGTTAATTCAGTAAGCAACGGACATGGCTACTTCCAAATGAACTCAAACGTAACAAAAACGAAAACAAATCATGGACAAAAACGCGGGTCATTTCGGGCTTGGACTTTCTCGTTTGTTTTTTTAAAGCGCTGGCTGCGTGGCTCGAGGACGTGTATCCGAAACCTTGAGGTTTTTTTGGAACAGAGTTTCTACTCAGGCACTCGTGTGGGTTAAACAGCGATGAAATAATAACGCTTAGATCGCAACCTGACTCAAAAGGGACCGGGTACGGTCGGAACGCTCCAAAATTTCTAATCGAGATTTTATTTCGCAGTGAAGCGGACGAACGGATGGCTTTTTTTTGCAATGCTTCGCGAGGTTATGTGGATGTTGTTTTTGATTTCCTAAGAAAAATGTATATTGACCGCTAATAAGTATCTTGAATTTTCTGAAATATTATCGTTATCATGTTGTTATAAATATTTGTTTACGCAATACTTTAAGATATACAATGCAGTAAAAATGGCAATTAAAGTTATTTATGTATATAGAAAAAATCAAATATATATCTTTTTCGTTTTCTTGTCATCATCTTGCATAATAATAATATATGTAGATCGACTTGTACAACCGTTTAAAATGTATTTCTTCAACCCAAATAAACAGTATATAACATTACAATACAACTGCCAAATTTCATGATGAATAAAACAAAGTGACATTTTACATTATAATATTGGTAAGGACTAAGCCATAACTAGTGAAGTGACTATTGATCTTTAATGAGCTCGAGTATACATGTGAAAATAGGAGCAGAGAAACGAGACACAAATCATGGTGTTCAAATCCTAATGTACCCATAAGCACATCTTGGCACTTACTGCAGACACTTTTTAAAATTCATCACATGTCCCCAAAGACCGCCTCGCCATCGAGGGAGGCACGCTTCCAACAAAAAACTTCAAGAAGAAATATAAAAACATGACTCGATGTTTAAAAAGGACCATGTTGCAATGAGATACAAAAGGGAAATAGTTTCTGGCGACAGAATTACAGCGGGACAATGTGCCCGTCCGTTTTTTTTTTCAATCTTTTGTAAGTAACCTTTAATGAGTTCTTTTTGACTGGTCTTTGCTATGTAAAATAAAATAGTCGTAGTTGAAAAACGAGATTGCTTGAAAATTTGTTTCAATAGAAACTGTGACCTATTTAATTTAAGATTTTTTAATCTTGGCTCGCCTTAAATTAAAATAGGTTGTCACAATTTCTGATGATCAAAAATCTCATTAAAATGAGATTATTCAATATTAAACCTTATCAAAAAAAAGTTGAAATATTTTTTTTAAAGAGCCTCATTAATAAGGCTTGGGTGGATATTTTGTTATATTATTATTCATATGAAGAAAGAATTTTTTGTGTATTTTTACTTCACAACAAAAAGCCATGGCGGACGTAAGCCTACTTTCTGCCAACATTTTACTGTGAATAGGCAGAAATTAGTTTTTTTAGTACCCATTGTTGACAGTCACGTTTAGTATGGTTTTTTGAGTAATCATAAATTGCTATCCCAATTTGACAAAGAGCTAAAGACCGCCTATCCTTCCGCTCCAAGAGACGTCACGCACATCCTTCCCCAAGCGAGTAGAAAAAAAAGGTGATCGTCGCACACAGCATTGTTGTCGCAGGTAGAAATTAACAAAAAGGATCCCACTAAATGCGAAGGATTGCACAAAAAATCGATCGGCGCGTGATTACATCGAATGCCTCCGATTATCGGCAGATGTCATTTTTTTAAATGTTTGCCTGATGGGTGATATGGGTACTGTGAAATGTGAAAAGTGCCGACCATTAAAACCTTTGGGCAAAACAAACGCATTTGATATTTATTATTAATATCTGGTCGACCGAGATTCATTCCACTCGTTTTCTTACCAACAAACCGCATTGCATGTATTCATAAATAAATCCTCAAATGATTTCCTCTCAGATGACATACACCAACCTTTTGTCGTTCCTACATTAACAAATAAAAATTTTTACTATTTTAAAAGTTGTCTGGAAGAGAATGCTTGTTACGCCCGAACAGTGAAATTTTAAATAATTGTCTAGAGTTTTTATACAAGATAAACACAATTTATAATTTTTAGATAATATAAAACATCAGCAGTTATAACGTAGGTTTATGGTATTCATTTATTTATTAATTTAAACAAGGGTCACAGCTTAAAATATTCATGCTATGAGTAAAACAAACTAGTTTCTTAGGAATTGTTGTTTCCACAATCCCTAAGAAACTATGCACAAATAGCTGGCAAGTTGTAACGTTCTTTTGGCGTAAATTATGTAGAAAGTATAAAAACCATATCTGTTTCAACTCAAAGAAAGTTAAAACTAGTTAATTTTATGTGAACCTTTTAAGCAGAAGATATAACAAATATATAAAATTTTCAATGTACAGATTTAAATATAGTTACTAAATATTCTATAGAAGTAAATGTACTATAGAAGGATTTAAAAATATTAAATAATATGTATATAATTAATGTGTAAAGTTAAGATTTATTATTTTTTTAGAAAATAAGTTATCTGGTTTTTACGGAATCAGAATAAAAACTAAATTCCATTGAAGCAGTAATAAAAGTGTAAGAACTGTGTAAGAATAAAATTAATAATTATTTTCACATTGATATTTTTTATATTCGTTTTAAAAAATTATACTCAATAATATAATCTTAATTTAATTTAGGTTTTTTGGTCGTTTAATTCAAATAACCTAAAAATGATTATTATTTTTGGAATGAAGATTATGTAAGGAGTCTGAAAAAATAAAACGAGATATATGACTTCTATTTGAATTAGATAAGCAAATTTAACTATGGAGTGATTTACAATAACTCTCTTATAATTCAATCGACTGGCAACACCGTTCAAATTCCATCATCGTATGCGAATGCAATCGGAGGCTAAAAAATGAAACCGACAATAAAATTTTATTGCATCCTTGCTTAATCGCTGCGCAGAGTTGGAACAAATAAGTTTATTCCGATTTAAAGGGGATAGCCGATACAAATTACGTTTATGGACGCATAGTCCCGATAGCGATAACAGCGGGCAACCTGTTCCGAATGGCTCAAATAAATAACATAACCTGTTTAGATAAATTCTATCTGTAAATATTGAACGATATACATATAGTCCGTGCTTATAGTCGTACGAAATCCGATTTATTTCGTTTATCCTTCGTATTTGACAAATTAAATGTTTTTGTCCTCTTGGTTAATACACAAACATATCTGTATTATTGTTTTTTAAGCGAAAAGTAATAAAAATATATATTAAGTATTTTTTTTTTCATTTTGTATGAAGAGAGTCGATAGCGATGACTAAGTAGCGATATAGAAATTCCTGACTCTACTAGTTTTATTTTTAAATTAGTCACTACTGACTAATCCTATAAGGAAGGGTGACAATTTGTAGTTAAGCAGTACTCTACTTGGGTAAATGTATAAGGTGTAATTGCTTTTATAAATGCCTAATATGTCTTGAAATTTTTAATAAAATGTATGGAAAAAGGATTATATTTTGAACCCCAGGGCCAAAATATCTCTACTATTTTAGCTTTTATTTCAATGCGACTTGATCATCGTTATGATGTATGAAAAATTCAGGCGTAGTTTTAATAGTAAGGAAATGATGCATATAAAAATGTAGGTATCTGTGTGTAATTTACAATTAAAACAGTTTCATTTAATGGACAGGAAAAAAGAAGATGCTAATTAACAAAGAACCAGTTTCTAAAATTTGTGTCTAACTGTCCGTCTCTCTGTTTGGGTCGCCTAATCTCCAAAATAGCTGATTTCATTTAGATGAAACTTGTATTGGCTTACGTAAATTAGGCTAATGTGTTTATATAAGAAAAATAAATAAAGTACATGCAAAAATAACACTTATTACTACGAGAAAATGCATGCATCAAATAATAATATATATGTATTAACGCTTAACATTAGTATTTAGAACTCAAATATTTTATTACAGTATCGGAGATAGTATATCTTAAGACTACTAACAAAGCTTGATAGATCTTTGTTAATTTTGTAAATCAAAATTAAAGTAAAATAGTGCTACTATAATATACTATATACATAATATAGTTATTGTAAAAAATACAAACAATGACTGTTTAAAAATCAAATCCATCGTAAAATTACAACTTTAATCATTCATAAACACACACAGACACTTTTGACATGCATAAATCCCAAACTACTGTATCACGGCGGTTGTGGTTCGTTAGCGACGTCGGCCAATAAATGGTCAAGTTAATGAAATAAAGTTGTAACCCCAACGATGATATTTTACGAATACAACGACTAAAGCTCTACGTCATTGCTCCAATACAAGAAGCTTATTCTACGTAAATAACAAAATGTATGATTTAATAAAAAAAAGGCTAATTATTTTTAATCAGTTTTACTTAACCAATTCAAAAGAGCATTATTTTTTTTGTATTTAAATATTATTTTTAGAAATAGAGATGAATGTGGATCGAGTTATAAAGGTAGAGTCGGATTAACGAAATTTTTGGCATTCTCTAAGACAATAAGAGAGAGAATGCTAAAAAGATGAAACAAAAAGGGAATCTAAGCTAAAGGTGGTTATTGGGTTCCTGTCTTAATGTGAAGTCATGTTTTAATATTACGGAATACTTCATTAGGTTCGTGACGAATTTAATGTTCGAGTTGGATATAAAGCGACCGTCAACGGCCTAACGGGTAGCTTCAGTTTGATTGATTGAGGTACAAATGAACGAAATGAACGTTGTGACCCATTGTACATGAAAGTAAATATTATCAATATTGATGGTCTACTAATGAAGTATTAAGAAATGACCTATTATTATAAGGCAGATAGGTATTTTCTAATGATAAGACCAAAAACACAAAGCAAGAATAAAATACTCAATAATAAAAATATCTGTACAAGCGGATATGTATAGAATACTAAGCATATAAAGCAATGGATTAATATTAAATATTTACCTTTTGTAAGCACGTCGCTCTACATTGTGCCACGCGCAAAGGAGATGAAACTTCCTCTTCAGCAAACACTCCAATCCATGATATTAGAACAGGCAACAAGGAAAAACTATACAATAACATTTTGGCACACATTTTCTTTGGTATTCCTAGCGATAGAGTCAATTCCTAATTAAAGGTTCTCGCCTATCATAACCGGCACAAATAATTAGACAGCAGAACGTCTGTCATATTTTTTTGTAAAATCAAAAGTCAAAACTTCGCAAATATTACAGAAGAGCTTTTTTCATAGAGTACATTATAATAAGTCAAGTTTTTTAAAGTTTGTTTTGATATGTATTATTACGTAACGATTCAAAGACGTAATAATAATCAAAGGAAAAGGTGAACTGAAAGTGACACGAATGTTAACTACGATGTACGCACTGGAAAAATTGTTTTCACAACTTCAGTCGCTCGCTTGATGGTTAAGTGAGAGCCGACGCTAGCTCCAGCGCGGTCGAAAGTGGACTAACCACCCCGCTTGAAGAAGCTCGGCTCCTCTCCCCTCTGATGGTTAATTTTGTTGCTTACCCGCTCGCACACGAGGGTAACCGTCCTCTCGCTCGCACTTACGCACGACCATGGCTACTACTACATATACCGCTCTCTCTGTCGTCTCTACTAGTGCATATATTTTATTCTATCTCGTTTCATCACGGGTGGTTTTACGTTGTTTTTCCTTGATGCAGTTTAACGGATGGGAATGTAGTGGTTATTGTTAGACAAAGACGGTGGTAGTAGAAATTTTAGGGTTGCTCAAAAGGGGTGACGAAGAATCGGGCTAATTCAGGGCTTGCGTTTTTATGGGAGCCTGAGTGGTAAAAAGTATCCCGCCTCTCTCGTTTGTTCGAGTTTATGGTTATCGCGTCGCGAGGCCATAATAGTAATATTAATGGCCGCTACATCAGATACAATTCGAATTTCATAACATTAAGGGGTTTATGGTGTTTTAATTTTACGACGCCACTATTTATAAACTGTAACATTTATGCGTAGCGCACTTTTTTTGTGGTTCAAAAAAAATATGCATTCATACGATTACTCCGAGCAACGAATTCAGACAGAAATCCATTTGCTACTTGTACGTTTCTTTCGTGCAACGTTCGTTATTTGTAGGCGGGCAACATTATTTTGCAAGAGGCAAAGGCTCGTACACAAAACCCTCGCAGCAAAAAGATTAAATAAGAATACTGTGTACGTGACAGCGCACAAGCCTTTCTACGTAAAGGCATTTTTCGTTTTCTTTCTTCAGCAACTCTAGGCCCCGTTCTATTCATCCCGCTGTCTTTAATCTCCAGTCTCTTTCCAGACTTTGTCTAGACGAGTCCGCAGCCGTGAGCCGAATGCTCGTAATTCCGATACGACCACGGACGTCTGTTTCCACTGGGCTTACAATCGATCCTTAATGGACGTCCGCAATTTTTTTTCCGAGATACAAAACAATACTATGTGTCAGACAAACTAAATAAAATTATAGTACCGGTCCATGGTATTAAAAGCTTTTGTTCAAATCGTATTGTTAGTATGCAAATATATTTGGAATAAACCTTGCAAATGAATTTTTACTCATTTGCAATCATCCGGTTTTGATATAATTTTGCGTAAACCTGGCAACACTGCAATAATGTGTTCCTATAGAGTATAATAATGAAGCAAAAGGATAACATAGTTTGAGTAATACCGCGCAAATGTTTCAAGATTCACATCGATAAATTTCTTGTATAGGATATAAAAATTTTAAGAAACACGGTCGAAGTCACGAGTAAAAGCTATTTTTTATAACAATATGTTTTCATATATAACAAAAGTTTATTTTCACAGATAATTATAAAAACCTTAAAAGTATACTTTCGAAACATATCTTCTCTGGTACGAGTATCTCGTATTTCGATTTTTACAAAAAAAAATATTTTGGAAATGGAATATATTCAGTTTGGAAATAGAATATCAGATAAAAAATAAATTTTTAAAATCATTTCGTATGTGGGGGAGATATGGATGAACATTCCTACGTCTGGTTATTTTAATTTAAGAAACAAACTACTAAATAGATTTGTGTAAAATTTTAGAGGTCCATTTTGAAAGAATACTCTATCAGACGAAAAAATAATTTTAAAACCGGTTCATAAATGACAGAGATACGGGCGAATATAAAACGAAACTTTTAATAAAATAAAACAATATAAAGTTAGAAAATGGCATTGTCATTTACTTTTTACGAAACAATTGCGAAATACCTACCCCTTATAATATCGAGAATGGTTTTGTTGACGAGTTGCCCCGGTTTGAAAATTTCTCTTTATTCAGAATGGAAAAATTAATACAACATGCATACACTTAGTTACCAAAGTTATATTACTAGTTTGATTGAGTTATATTATTGTTTGCTACGCTATTTCAATACAATATTGTAGAGTTTTCAAATAAAAACAAACATTTATTGCTTTGAATTTATTAGTTCTGTTGTGTATTTGGTAGTTGTGTTTAGCTTAAAACGATCTTGACCTAGAAATACAAAATTAATGAATAAACAATTTCTTATAGCATAAGTAAATGTTACAACCCTTAAACTGTAGATTTCTTGTCATATTATCAAAATAGCATTTTTTTTGCAATTAAAAGCTCATGCAGTTCGTAAAACGACTACGACCTTAATCTTAGGGGCATAACTGATTTACTAAAATGAAGTTAATTTCGTCCCCGATATTCAGTTGGTCGTTTTGGTTAAGTATCTGAAATTTTGTACCGAATCCTCGGTGCACGAGTCCAACCCTTTTAAAAAATCCTCATAGAGCTGAACGTCTGGTTATGATTTTTTAGTCATATTAATTTCTTAAGTATACGCGACTTCCAAACATTTTAAATTAAACGGCTTTCCGGATTTTATGCTAAGTAAGTTTTATGTAAGTACGTTTTAAGAATAAACCGCAATAAATTACGGTAAGTCGTTTATTTTTTTTTATTTGCAGAAATGCAAAATAATTTTAAAAACATATCTTATGTTATTCAAATAGCAATACGAAAAAAAAGAGTATTGCCTATATGGTGAGCTTGATGTTATATAATTCTCAAATATACCAAAAAATAAAAGCAACACAATTTAATTCGTTCCTAAAATAGTTGTTAAACATTACGTGGGTTGTTTTTTAGAAAATTTTGCAATTTTTACAATTGTCATACACAAAGGTACATCGGGTCGCGTAATACCTAAAGCGATTCAATACCCCGTCACAATCCGCACATCTCAAAAGGAAACCGATTTCGTATTTCCATCTATAAATTTTCACATGAAAGGGGAATAAAGGAATAAACCCTTATTTGTTGGCGTTGTTCCTTTTCACGGGGCGCGGTCCCGACTTTATATTGTTGACAAACGCGGTCCGTCTGTCGACAGTTTATGGGTAGCCGATGGTCAACATAGACAATACTGGAGTCCGGACGGATAATCGCTACTTTTCTTAAGGTCAAGGTTGTTGGATACTACCTATAAGATGAAGATCGATTGACAAGTTATTGGTTCGAGGTTTCCACAGTAGACAGCTATTTTTTGTTATTATTTAGTCTGGTCTAGAAAGCTGTGGTGAATTACGTTATGGAGTCTTTCATCATCGTCATACGATGATGATGACCGTATTGGTAAAAAAGTAAGGAAAGTTAGAAAGCGCGCTTCTCTTTGTAGTTCTGGCAAATCATGGGGCACCCAATATTTTTTATGTGCCGATTAAATTTCGTTAAAACGGAATGGCTTCAATTTTTTTTTATCAACGTCGCCTTTACACTATTTCGGATATTCATCTTATTGAATTAATTTTGTGTATTAGTTATCTATTTGAAACTTACGCTAATTTTCTTATATTTAATAATTTAGTTTAATGTAAAAGTCGTCTACGACGACGATCACGCCGGCTAGTTTCTTCAGAGATCGGTCAACTCAGACACAGATCGCAAACACAGATACACTCTTTGTTTCTTTATTCTCATAGACGGGAAAACATCAAGTACAGGACCGACTTTTTATATGCACATCCAATGCTTGAATCATCTTTATTTTCAGGCCATCGAGTGAACAGCCGGCATCGGCCTAAACCTATAAACAAGTAAGAACAAAGTTATTGCTCCCTCGCGGGATTCAAACCCACAACCTCCGGTTTGCAAAGCAGTGGCTAAAACCACTAGACTAGGAAGGCAGTTTGGAAAATAGAATCAAGTCAAACAATTGAATGTCATATCATTAAAAAATTAGAACGTGGTTGCTATGATACGAAGAAAAAAATTAATTTTGGAATATCACGCCATTCAGGTTTGATGCTATTCAAATTGGACACTCTCCTAACAATTTAGCATTAAGACAAGCTGTATTGGATCTGTCTTTCGGTTTTGCTTAAATATCAAGGAGTTAGAAGAGAAGTTGAAATACGGCCTTATAAAATATAAGCAATCCAATTATAGCAGATTTATAGCAATAAGAGTAACGGGATGTATGTGAACATATTTTAGCACCTTTAACGTTGTAGGATAAAACAGGCGTTCACGTCATATGTATATAAGTAGCCTATGCTTCGATATTTACAGTTCTAATAGTACGTGAAGGTTTGAAGTTAATGAATAAGTTAACTGTATCAACTATAATAAAAACGAAAACCATCATACATCAAAAACTCAGAGTTTTAAATAACCTGCATCTAACACTTAATTGTTTGTATGGCATTGCGTTAAAACGGTTAAAAATCATATTTAAAGTTATTTTATTTAAACAGGTTGCATTTGACATGGTGACATATTCAAGTCTTTGTCTCTGTTGTATGTTTGACCAACCTCCGGTGTTTTTATATCACTCCTTAAGTTAATTTCTTAAGTAAATATTGATTGGAACCAAGTATATTTTTAACTGACTTCGAAAAAGGAAGACGGTTCTCATTTTTAATGTTTCTATATTTTTTCTTATGTATGCATATTTTGTAGATAGTCCCATAGAATTTTCAAAAAAAAATTGGTTCATTAATAAGTTTCTTAAAAAAAAATAGAAATGTTTGCACATATCTTCGCACCTTATGAACTGATTTCAAAAAATATTTATTTTGTTTGAATCTGAAAATTTTGTAGGACCATTGTGGAAGCGTACCCTACAGTTAATCAATGCTACTACATTTTTTTTTAAAAAATCATATTAGTGGTTTGTTTTTAAAATCAAAATAACGGAGAAGATATGTTTCGAAAGTGCACTTGAAAAGTGTTTGACGTCGGTTTTTATAATTTTCTGTAAAAATGAACTTGTAATATTTAGAAGCCGTACTAATCTACAATACAATTACATAATTTTAATGAACAGCTTTAAATCTTATGTAAAGTACACAGGTCAAATCAAATTTTCCGTAAATATAAACCTTAATAGGGAATCAGTTGCAGCATCGAGCTACAAACAAAATGTTGTAGAATAAGCCGTTTACAAGCGGTTTATTCTTATCATCGGCGCATTCGAGGGAAGAGCATGGTTAAAATTCCATTATTGAAGCGGAAAAGCCAGCGGAATTTTCCGAAAACCCGCTCAAATTTTTCCGCTCGCCGAACAACTTAAAAAAATAACGACAGCTGTGTTTTCTTTAATGCAACGCTTATGAAAGAAAAATACGTGATCAAATAAGAAATATTAATATGTTATTAAATTTGCTGAAATATAAATGAATAATTGAACCGGAAAAACATTTCATTGATTATCTCAATTTGCATTTACGTCTATATTATATTGTACACAGGTGGACTTATAGCCTCAAGACATTTTCAACCTTTGGATGAGACAGAGAAAGACGGGTAGGTGCTAAAACAACATATTGTTAAATGATAAAAATGCTATTAAATGGTTAAGCTACATAAA
>JAOCPS010000006.1:1330269-1345419 GCA_025505425.1 Graphium colonna | reverse complement strand
CTTTGGGATCCTATTAGTATCCCTTGCTGCCTCCGTAGCCTAGTGCCTAGCGCTGGAGTAAAGGACATCTTGAGTATACACAATTTGGTAATAATTCTGTTATACGTCAGGAGTGGTGTCAGAGTCATTTATTGCCTCCTACATTGAGTATCGGATATAGCTGACGAATAAAGCGTCGCTGAAAAATTTCATTAGGCAGCTACAACAGAGAAACAACGACCCTTTGTCCTATATATTGACTGAGATTGATTGTCAGTCGGCATGTGCTAAACGAGTTGCACGACGAAATAAAAGCAAATGTTCGCAACCCCTGTCGACATCCGTCACGAACACAAATCGTTTTATTGAACTCCGCTTCGACCATATTAACTTTAAGTGACACGAATTTATTCGGCACAACGTTAGCTGTCGATGTTAAATTTCGAAAGACAAATCAATTTTACTTTGTACTTAACTTTGTTAATTGCATACTGCGACAAAATTAGTGAAATCACATAAATTAAAATAACTTAAATATGCACCATGCGTCATCGTAAGATCATTTGTCTAAATTAAATATTTTTAGCGTTAATTAACGGATAGGATATTCGTTGCAGCTGTGTACATATTGATAAGAAGTGTGAAGACAAAATTAAAATTAGGTTTCTTTTTACTCAAAAAGATTGCTGATTTTGTACTCATTTTGTAATATGCCATGAGCACTAAAAGATCATTCATATTTATAACAAAGAATAACAAAATCTGATTACGTCTTAGCTTGTATCAACATTATAAATAGTGGAAAATTCGTCGTTCGCAAATCGGTAAAATTCTAAAGATTTAGATTTCAGAATTAATATGAATATTTTACGAAATAAAGTAGGTCTCAGAATACCTAAAAAATCTTGAATATTAGAAACATTTTCTGCATTTTTATTCGCACGAGAGCGGTCCCCGGGCCCCTCGAGTACTACATAGTCAGCAATTCCTTCGAAATACAACCTCATATTTATTTAAAATGATATCATTAGGTATGTTCTTAGCTTACTTCTAAGATAACAAGCATTGTTGAAAGTCTCTTGAGCTCCCGACCCTTTCTCACTTTGACAAGTCACCCGTGAAGATTGCTTAGATCCCCAGTGACTGGTCCTTAACTTGAAACAGCCTTATCGCCGAGATAGGATTAATTGCGGAAATACCGTAGATAACGGTAGAGTTATAACTACCAAGGTTCCCGGCTGGTACGGTTTTGCGGTGGCCTTTTATGGGAAATCTTCAATAAAATTTGCTCGTTAACCTTCCGAAGTTTTCTTAAGCTGCAAAGAAAACTTTTCGTCGTTAAAAAAATTTAAAATTGAAATTACGTTAAAATTTTGAAATAAACTTGAAACTATAATAAGCGATTAATTATAAAAAGCCGTAAAGATTAAATGATCATAGTAGTTTTATTTAAAATTTGAAACTTGGTAAACTGTATTCGGATTTCGATATCTGAAACATTAATTAAAATTTGCTTGTAAATTTATTTCAATCTAATTTTAATAAATCATGTAAATATAGAGAAATTTGCGTAATATCATTACATATCATAAATTATTAACTTTATAAATTGTCGCCGTCGTTAAAAATTAAGTGTTTACCAGTACATATACAGCAACGATATTATTTTAACCCAAAACCGCAATATATACTTTTAATATTAACATTTTTGCAATAATAGATTTTTTTTTAATTTTCACAATATTCTGTCTTTTCTTAGATGAATATTGATATACAAAAAACCTTAATACTTAAGCAGTGACAAATAGTTCCGTATACAATATCAACACAACGCTAAATTGTGCATATAATCGCTGATTTCAAACAAAACTATCCCGCATATAAGACATTGAAATGAACTTTCAAAATGCATAATTATGTCATAACCTTGAAAATTATATAAAACGAGACACAGTTTTCTTGTTACTTTGGTTTGAAAGTTAGAGTTTAATGTATCTTAAGTTATTTGTATATCAAAGGAGATGAATAAAACATTTCTTTAAATAGACAAATAAAGAAATCTTTAGAGAAAAATGCTCTCTCCCTCGCGAGGATTTAATGATAGCATGATAATAAAGTACCCTTTCGGAAGTCGACGGTATACAGTATACCCTCTAATCATGTTCGGCATACAATGTTAAGTAAACATAGAATTTGTTCTCATCAGGGGCAATTATTCGCAATTCATATGACGACAATGATTATTACCATAAATTATATGATCAAGTTGATGATTTGTTGGTAATATAAATAAAAGGGAGATATTTATTTATAATATAGAAACATGCATAGTTGTATTAACTAATAAATCCCAATATTATTACTGGGCATACCTGATATTAACTTAGAAAGGATAATATGCAAGGACCGTCGTTAGGTATAACGAATTCGAATAAAATGTACGCATTTTATTGGAATACAATTGCTTTTACTGTACTAATATATTAATGTTAATAACAAAAAATAATAATTAAAAACTGGGCTCATATTTTGCTACAATCCTATTATATATTCGTAGTAACGTTAAATAAAAAGACACCACTTTTCCTCTCACTAATGTTACTAGTTTCACTAAAGTAAAAAATAACATATAATAATTTATTAAAATAAAGGAAGAAAAAAGTAGCAACATTCTACAGGATGCACCATATCTTACAAATTGGTAAACCTAATGTAAAATTACAATTAATTTTTGATTAGCTTTTAATTGTCTGTTTTCTTTGATTTTCTTCTTTCTTCTGAGATTTTATGCATTTCGTCTGGCACGTTATTTAGCTGATGTCCATCTTCAAAAGGTTTCGTTACGAAACTGTAACCATTTACGTATAATGGCTAAATGTTAAGTGCTTGATTTCCATCTTACTCCATTTATAGGTTTAGCAAACACAACTGCTGCCTTAGCATTCATTTCACGTCAGGAGGTAAATTGTTATATTTCTCTAAAGAATTTCTTGTATCAGTAATTGTAATAATTTGTGAAATGAGAATAAGAAATAAGCTGTAGAAATCCAAACTTAAATGGTGCGGTAACTGGGGAAATTATTTGTCGTAACGCCTACACAGTACGAGCGTCCTAGAGCATAATAGGCAATGGAGTGGTGTGCTAACGCTATCTGCGGAGTGCCGAGGTTAATTTTGTTGGTTGTGCACATTGCATGGCTCATGCATCGTCCGACTATTCAGTCGTGAGATACCAAATAAGAAATGCGGGTGTTTGTGAATGGACCGCATCCAGCGCGATGACGTCACTCGCGTTAACGACACGCGTTATCGCAAATGTTTACCTTTGAAATTGCAAATTGTGGACTGTGCACGTATGTACAATGCGTATGGACAATGCGTGATTTAGTTAGTTATGTTGATCTAGTAAAATGGAATGATCTCTCTATAGTCGAGTAGTACTATAAAATCAAAGACTGTTTGTTTTTTAGTTTAGCGGTGCAATTCGAGTAATTGTTTTTATATTAATTAGCCTTATTTTTAGGAAGGTTTAAGCTTAAAATCGCCTAAAACCACGGGGGGTAGATAGTATTTATATATCTATATTATTCTGGATCTATGGAAATACATCGTTATGTCGTTGATAGTAAATTCGTCGGAAGAACGGTACAGACGAAGTATCTCTATCTTTCCCAAAACTGTAAACAGATATGTATGATGCACTCTTTGTTTCGTATGTGATTTAAGATTATATCAGATTAGCTGTATGCCATTTTTAAAGTTTCCATAATAAAAAAATACGCATCGTATTCAAATCGAATTACTCCTGTTCATAATTAACGACGAATCACTGAAACGTATCATTGTTATTATCATGTTTTTGATTTGAAATGAAAATTTTATTCTGCATAAACATTTTCAAATAAGAATCTGAGTCTTCGTTTGTAAAAGAAAATAGACGCACAACGTCAACATACACATAATTTTGACGATTTTCAATCTTGACCTTACATCGATGCATCTTCATACATACGTATATGAAGAAGTTACTGCGATGCATATAACGTAAGACTGCCGCAAGGAAACTTTCAAACAATAAATTATCAAATAGATGCGGTGCGGTACAATAAAAAAATAGCATTCGTATTCAGGACGGGAACTAATGCGCGTTCCGCAAAATTCCATTCCAGGCAAAGTCTCGGAAATGACGGCTGTGAATTTGCATGGCTGATTGCCGTCCGTTGCTCAATCAAGGATATTTAACAAAATTAACTAATTGAGTGAACGTTCCACCGTCCCCTCGCTCTATACAACTTGCTGGTAAATTGACTCAACAACAGCGTCTACGTGTATCGAGGGAATCTAATAAGCGATAATAAGGTGATTTTGTGCGGTTCGCTCGATTTTAATTTTGTTTACCGAGCTACTGTACGAGCTAAATTTTGTCAGTCTTGATTTTACTCGGCAATCAAAATTCTAACCAGCTTCTTAAAAGGAGGAAGTTTTCAATTTGGCTTGCACATCTAACGGGTTGATTAAACAGACTTAGGCTTATGACAGAATTTACGAGTCCATTTTGTATCTATGTACAAAATGAGTTTTAGCAATATATATTGTTTGTTGATTAATTTACATTATGATTTTTATTGTTAAAGTAAAAATATCCAAGTGGTAGTTATACTAATTATTTGGGGAAAAATTCAACTATAATGGGACAATAAAATCTAAATCCATAATATTTTTAAAATCAAACGCAAATGAAGTTATAATTCTAGTCTTATTGAAAAGTTATGACTCGTAATTAGATATTAGATAGAGTTTTTCTTTGTTTAATTAACCCTAGATAAATAACCAAAATATTTACCAGTATTTTTTGCATGAATCTGAAGTCAATAAGAAGTAATAGAAAGGCAAAATGTTTGTAAAAATCAGTACAGACATACTGGCGCTGATAAATTCACACATATAACTTTATATTTGTAAAAGAAAAAATATTTTGGGCATTTGATATCCCTTCTATATGAATAAATAATGAAACCTTATTGCAAGATTATTTTATGATATCCAGTGATATTTAAGTGTTTAAGATATTGCTAAACGAATACTGTCGAAAATACTTAATAAATTAATTAACAAATTGAATCAACCACCGCCAAAAGACAATCACAATAGCCTTAACACAATGGCGCCAAGTTTGGTTGTGAAGGAGGAATTTGTAACTCAATCGCCTAATTAGAGTTTGTTTTGAAGCAACCGGGGAGAGTCGAGTAATTAATAGACTTGCTCGCGAGAATGCTTTCTTCGGAATTGGATATAAGTATTATCACTTATCTTGTCCTCTTTTAGAACGAAAGCAAAATCCTTTAATGGCAAACTTACTCTAGGATATTCTTTGTAAGGAGATAGCTTTCGGTCATCTCTAATTTACTAATAGCTTTGTAACAGATTTATATTTTTACTCTTTAATTGTATTTGTTCGTGATGTGAAATATCTCAACTCACAGGGTTTAAAATTAACGTTTCAGTATACACAATTCATTCGCGTTCTAATTGAAAAATCCATCAGTAAAATAATATACTTTGATCTGATTGAAAACGGGAAAAGAATTCTTATTTTTAAAGTCTAAGGAAATATAGTTAAGGTATAAAATACAGTATAAAAATAAAGTAAGTAAAAATCATCTTGTAAATTTCTGTTTCAGTAAGCTACTAGGATACTGGTTTTTAAATTGAAATTAAAATTGATTATAAATTTTTGACAGACAATTTACCTTTACAGCTAGATTCAGCCCTTTACAGGTAGTGTGATAAGGGCAGGAAGTATTATCATGCATAACCATGTGGGAAAAATCTTTATAAGTATTACCTTGGTGATATTATCTATACAAAAGTTGATAAATACTTAAAAACGTTGTTCATTCATGAGTTATATGAGTTTAAACACTTGTGTAGAAATAAAGTTTTAAATACATATGTTGCAAATATAAAAAAAAACATACAGATTTTTTTTTATTTTATAATCCAAGATTGTTGTTAAGGAAACCGAGTATAAGTAATTAAAGTCTTTCTATTTCTCCTTCATTAAGTGTCGATATAAAGTCACGTTACGCCACTTAACTGTACAATTTACAGACCTTGCTCTCCCGTAAGGACGTCAGGACCATTATTGATAGATTTCAGATGATCGTCTTTCTTTTTGTAGTGGTTCACTTGACCCGTGGAAGCAAAAAGTGGAATCACAAGGCCCGACCTTTTGTCGGTAAGTCGTAGTAAAAGATTTATTCTCTCGAAGCAAGATTGGTATGTCCGAGATAAATGGCGACTCGATATTGAAAATGATATTAAACTCCTTTACCCTCTTTTATCTTCCTAGTTTGTAAATCCAAGAATCCTTCATAATATTACAAATGTTAAAATTGATTAATTTGTTTGTTAATTGTTTATCATTGAATTTGATTCCTGGTACTCTATTGATAATCACATATTCTTGTGTTAGATGTTGTGAGGGATGCAGAAAAGACAAAAAACATCTTATATCCAGAAAATAAAATAGTAGTAATTAATTGACAGAAACAACTTTAAAACAAATGCTCCAGCATTACAAGTCGGCATGAAAACGTAAAGTGAATTTGTTTGATTGTTAATAGTTATTCCTTGACATCCTGGTACTCTATTAATGATCTTAAAAACGAACATAGCCGTTATAAGGGACGCAGCATAATCTGCAACATACCCCATCTTATATCCAGAAATAATATGAGTAGCTAAGGAACATAAACAACTTTATAACGCTCGGTCAGCGTTACAAGTCGACCAATCTAAATTAATTAATTGCAACAAGCTACATAGAATACAAAGAAACAAATGTTGAATGGAACAAAGGAATGATCTAATATTTAGAAATAAGACGACTGAATCTATATTATCATTTAAGCATTGTAACCTTTAAAATACAACAGAAAAATCGCAGGCTAGCACAAATAACTATTTAATTTTTAATCGAATTCACAAAGGAGGAAGGTTCTAAATTCGAATGGTCGTTTTTTATGTACGTGCGCAAATATCTTCGCCATTTATGAACAGATTTAAAAAAATATTTTGAAGGGTATTGTTACGAAATGGTCCCATAAAATTTTGAGGAAAATTAGTTCAGTACTTTTTTTTTAAATCAAAATATCAAAATCGATTTTATGTATTTTTGCATGTATTCATTTATGAACCAATTTAAAAAATATTTTTTTATGTGATAGAACATTTTTCTTAACTATTATCATAAAATTTTTAAGAAAATCGGTTTGTTAGTTTGTTTTTCAAATTAAAAAAAAAATTAGGAGTGTACGCTCTTATCTCCGCAACTTATGAACATAATTGAGAAAATGTTTTTATCTGATAGGATATATACTTCTATAATTATCATACAATTTTTTTTTAAAAATCGAAATAATAGTTTGGTTTTAAAATCAAAACAATGGAGAAGATATATTTCAAGATACAATTTTAAGACGTCTGAAGTAGGTTTTTGTAATTTTCTGTGAAAACTTGTTTATTGAATCTATTGAGAAGTTCACCAAAATATATATAAAAAGAATTTATGAAATCTAATACTAGTTCATTTGGCCGTTAAGTATATTCAATCGATTTGCATAATTTTTTTAAAATTGGATGTTATATATGTCCATATTAGCACTATTTTTACACGCAAATTCAATTTTCTCATACATATTTCTAACGTTTTCAAAGTTTTTTCTCTGTATCTCTAGTTCTAACTGAAATTACTCTAGGCACACTCATTGGAATAAGCTCTTTATTTTAAAAATTGGTTTACTAAAATTTATAGGTTAAAAATAAGTTTCAGAAAAAGCTACCTTGGTGCGGAACAGCATGGGTCAATTCGGGAAAGGAAGACAAACGAGCGGACGGTTCATCTAATGGTAAGCGATCCCGCCGCCTATAGACATAGGCAACGTCCTGAGAGTCGCGAGTGCATTGTCAACCTGGGACGTTGGATACAATAGGTTTATTGGATAGGAAGTGGTCGGGATTAAGGATTTTGGGGAGAAAGGGATGTAAAAAGAAAAGGGTTGACATGGCCATCCGGCATCCCCAAAAGTTATGCATATTTTATTTTATGCCGACTGTATAAGGGGCGTTGGTACTTTCCGGGCGAGCGCGGCCGTAAAGGTACAGCAATAGATGTGAAAAGATGCTATGCTCTACCACTTATGATATATTTAATAATATATCATTAATTAAATATATTTAATATTCAAATAAAACAACACGATAATCAATACTATGGTTTTAATCAACTTCAAAAATGAGGAAAGTTCTTAATTCGAATGTTTATATATTTTTATGTACGTTCGCCCATATCTTCGCCATATATGAAACGATTTTGCAAATTATTTTTTTTATTTTATAGGCTATTCTTTCACAATGATCCCAGAGGTTCACACTTTTTTAAATCACATCACACACTTTTTTAAAAATCTTATTAGTAGTAAAATTTTAAAAATACAAAGTAACGAAGAAGATATGTTTCGAAAGTACAGTTGTACATACATTTTTTTTGTGAAAATAAACTTGTTTACCGATGTAGTTATTAATCATGAGACCACGTGCGTGACCGAAATATGAATGACTTTTCCTTTACGTTTAATATAAATGAAATATTTGAACTATTTAACTGTAAACATAAATATTTTTACAGAAAAGAGCGGAAACGACTTCAAACACATTATAAACGGACGTACGTGAAACAAAATTTTCAGTTATTTGGTTAAAAAAGAAAGTGTTCCCCGATTTTCATAAAAATAACATGGGATCACCTCGTAACTATATTCTGTAACACAAAAAAATAAATTGCTCCATAACTTCCAAAGAAATTCACTAATACGTACAAAAGTATAAAAAAAATCATACAGGCCAATTGAGAATCTTCTTGAGAAAGGAGGAGGTTCTCAATTCGGATGCTTTTGTTTTTTTATGTATGTTCGCTCAGAAATCCGTCAATTATGAACCGATTTTTAAAATACTTTACTTATCTAAAAGTGTATACTAGAGAAATGTTCCATACAATTTTCAGAAAATTCTTTTCAATGGTTCATTATTAAAATGAAAACAACGGAAAAATATGTCTCCTAAGTTTACGTTTAAGGCGTTTAAAGTCGGTCTTTTTCATATAATGAACTTCTTCGAGGTCAATTGTTAAAGAATGGGAAAATGGTATTTTCGCGTGTGCTCTAGTTTGTGTTATGAGATTCCAGCCAACCATTTTATTATATGCATTAATTTATCACATTGAAAATCAACATCAAAGAAGTGATATTTAATTATAGACGGACTCTTTAGATAGGTTTGTTGTCACGTGGCTTTTGGTCTCAATCAAAATTACCACAACCTAAATTATAATGATGTTTCAACTCAATTTCGGGATTGTTCCTTTTCAGTTTCGATCATTATCATTAGCTTTGATTTGTAAATAATTACAGTAACTGTATAAATACCTTTATACATATTATTATAACAAGTATCATTTTAAGATATAATAAAATATGCTGAATATATCGATGCCTTAACCAAGTTTAAAATAAAAAAAAAAACCATAATATATATATATAATTTTAAACTTAGTTCGTTTAAAAATACAAAAGAAAAGAATCGTTGAATTGTATACTTTTATTACGATGGTAAAACTTTTAAGTGTAAGGCAAATTTTATTATTTTAATAACAAAGCTATTTTAGAAGTGATTTTTTATATTTTATTTTAATGTCATGTTTGTTATTTTAAATTATTTTACTTAACGTTGCAATTTTTATAGACTTTAAATTATCCCGTTTAAAGAAATTAACTCTAGCTTTGATATATTACTATAATTATGTTGTTAATAATACTTTATTTTTTTTCAAAAAGATAATGCTGAAGCAACAAATATTCGCAAAATATTTACTATACAGGCTGGTCTGATTTATTAATTAAAATTGTCCTAATATACTAGTTTGCTGATATATACGGATGCTATAATAAACATTTTATTTCACCGTTTATTAACGTTTAATCACAAGACAAATTTTGATGAAATTTGGAAGTACATAAATAAACCTATTTTATCTATTTCATATTTGATTTTAAATAGCAACTTCGAATCCTTTACGGTGTTTGCGGGTTGATCTATGCAAAAACTGGTCATACTCTTAGGAGATCTTACAATTATCTTAAACAATTATAAAAAAATATAAATGCCGTAAAAAAACAACATTTAACTACGTATAGTATTCGCATTTATGAAAGAAATAAAAAAAAATCTATTAATAAATAACAGACTTAAGTGTATTATAGTCGCGCAATCATGTCAGTGCACGCATATACATAGCTTGAATTGTAAGAATGAATAAAAATATTTTGATACTGCTCTCAGTTGCTGAGCTAAACGCATGCGTTCACTTACACTCTCTCTGCCGGCTAAGTTGTCAGGTGCAATTTTCATTGCAATGACCATTTTTTTACGGATTCTTCTTGCTTAGATTTTATTAATTGATCACCTAGCTGGCTAGTGGATACCTTGCGGTGATAACTATGCTAGTCTAGATTGGCTCTGACAACCTGCGCCCATGGGTAGTTTTAATTTGTCGTAAGTACATACCTGAGTGCATTATAAGAATGGCACATAAACTAGGCACACTTCCTCTCTGCCTAAACCCGGCGGGGATGGTCACATTCCTGGCATCACACGCCAACGTCAGTACGGTATGTGACACTCTATTTGTAGCCTTTGTTTTTTTTTTTGCAATTCAAAATGGTGGAAGTAATTTAGGAAGGAGATTAACGTATTACTCTTCAAGGTCTTCTAATCATCATCTAAAGATCTCTCTTGCGGCTCCGAAACTGGTATAGACATAAAGCCCCTGAGTCCCCTCCTAATGAATGTAACGTTGTCAACCACAAAAAGAGGAAGGAGCCCGCTTCTCTAGCTTCATCTAAATTTACCTCACCAGTAGCTCCTAAATAGCCGTCTTCGACAGAATTCCGGGTGTTCACGGAAGTGTTCGTTCCCCGCCCTGCCGCACTAGTGCCAACTGTGTTCCCCCTCCCAAATGTAGAAAAAACTTTAACGAATCACTACATGATGCCGTTGCAGCGAAGTTGAGAAGGAAGATGTCCTCGAGGAGAGGCTGTTTAGGTGATCAGTGCTGATGGGATAAGGGAAAAGTGCAAAAGCGTTCCGGTGTTCCTGCCGCTATGCGTCGCCTTGCCCCAGCGAGACAGGTATGCGTTTTCTACATTGCGTATTCCGCATCGTTGATAGGCAGTGTATGCAACACGCGTAAAACTTTCCGCACTATAAGGACTCATGATCGTTGGATACAAAGAGTGTTTCAAAATACCACGCACAAACTGCATTTGCCGGTGAGCCGTACCGCGACGTTACGGGCAGGTTCTCTCCCGATAAAGGGCATTGCGGGATTTTCTTCCGCCACAACTTCTCCCAGTGCAAACGCATCCAGAAGTAGTAGCACTGTTAGTAGATAGATATCCCTGTAATAGATAATAGCTTCCGACCGAGCCGTGTTTCTGCCCTCTTAGGCACCTCCAAGTCGGAATACTAAACGCGCCAAGCATAGTTTTCTCCTCCCACTGACCTAAGAACTAGGTGGACTCCCAAACCGGTAATATATAGAATGGTGGCCCGAGCCGAGGCACTTCGGGAGCCATCGAGCTTAACCACTAATAAACGTTTAGGTTTCTGCCCAGGCGCCCAGAGCACCAGTCACTTCAAGCCCGTCGTAGCTGTGAAATTCTTAGGATAAACAGATGGTATTTCCCTGTAAAAAAATGATTTACTTACCCGCATGAGCGAAAACTTTCTTCACATCCGGAAACTTAATGACACTCGTCCACATATACAAATCAATGCCTTTTACACAGACTGCCAAACATTTCTTAGCTTTTATTACTAGTACTATTAAATACTAAAGTCTATTCTTGGGTTTTCAAAAGTTTAAATTGTGTATTACTGAACGGTATTATTACAATTTATTATTTAAACTACTTACGGAACTTATTATAATCATCATAGACAAAGAAAATTTTAAGACATACTGTTCACTTTTAATTGTGCAAAGTATTTTTCAGAATTTACAATAAAAATGTAGAAACGCTTTCATACCTTTTATAATATAATAATTACTTTTATTTCACAAACAAATGAATTAAGGGTGTGATTTGATTTTCTAATCATAGACAATCTTAATCCACACCGTGCTAATGCTTAACTGAAAAGTTCCGAAATAATCTAGATTATCCTGGCGAGGAATCTTACTAAGACACACTCAGATGGGCGAACAGACGCACTTTTTATTCTTATTCCCACGCGCCTCTTAGCACTTAACAATCAGTTGCTAGCTAAGAGATACGTTCGTTCCACAGTGGACCATTTTCCATAGAGAACAGTTTTTTTACGTCCTTTGTTATTCGTTTATTTCATTTACTGACCTATTTCTGTCAAAGATATTATTCATTATTTAATTAATAATTTAAAACGATTTGTATTAGGAAATATAAACCACTGGCAAAAGTAACATCATAGCATGCTACAGCAAA
Organism: Graphium colonna; assembly: GCA_025505425.1. Lineage (NCBI taxonomy): Eukaryota > Metazoa > Arthropoda > Insecta > Lepidoptera > Papilionidae > Graphium > Graphium colonna. The sequence goes on along the minus strand of JAOCPS010000006.1, from coordinate 1,332,859 downwards.
ACAGTGTCCATTTAGGATCATATTCTCGGTCAAGGTGTAAAGTAATATTTTGAACATTTCTTTTATGCAGAAAGTTTTATGGAACGTTCCTGGTGTAAATCATAATGTCATAAGTAACATCTGATATTAAAAGGATTTATTATTTATAAAGTAATAAAATGACAAAATTAGTACAAAATATATGTATTTACTTTAACATATGTATTTACTTAGTAATATTCTAAATTAGTTTTTTGCCTGTTTTAAAAAGTTTGTCATCTATCGTTCGTATCTAGTTAGTATTAATAATTTTTTTATTAACTAAATTAATTTTTTTACTCTCTATATGTTGATAGAAACCACGGCAAAGCTACCTGGCCCTTTTTTACAATATAGTTCAACCCCACATAGAACTGAGATTAATAGGGGAATAAAAGAAGAAGATTTATTGAATAGTAGATAAAATGCAGCACAGGCGCTATACTCGTAGTTCAAAAACAATAATACTATAACTTGGAATGTGTGGATCCTCAAATGTTAATATGAATGAATACATTACATCATTATCAAGTGAAGTACATTTTATTGTATTAAATTTGTATTTATCATATAAATTAAAAAAGTAAACTTTATCGTGAAACTCAACTTTGGACAATGAAAAAAAAACACCATCGACTATCCCGCGGTATAAACACTCGATGCCAGAAATATGCTTTCACCTGGGTTCAGTGCGTAAACGCTTTTCATCTTTCATTTCCAAACGTCTAGAGGGCTGGACGGAATTCCCGCTATTGTGCTGAGAATGTGCACTCTAGTTTTCACCGGTTTTAATGCGTCATTTTCGGCACTCTTTAACTTTAGGCGTGGTTTCATTATATCGGAAAACGGCTTAATGCACCTGGTCCCAAGGAAAGGTCATCGCTCGGATCCGTCCAATTAGTAGCCGATTGCCATTACCTCCTTGTTATCAATAATAATGGAGTCTATTTTTAACAGCCAACTCCTGAAAGCTCAAAATATCTTAAATGTCACCAGCAGATCAGCAAAATTCATTGTTATGCAGATGCCAGTACAGTAGATGCTTTCTATGCCAGCCGGGGAAATATTTCTCAGGACTACGTTGGCTGGTGCCGGAAAAAACTTGTGTATAAAATCGAGACTTTACTCAGCAAAATCTCGGATTAGGATCGAATAAATTCAGTCTAAATCATCCCACAAAAGATCCAACTTTGCACATTCACCACTAAAAAGAAACCCTTTGTCGTGTCTCTTTATTTTGAAAGCACTTCCATTATGGCCACGGCCTCGATTAGAATTAGTGGTTTAGGCATGTCGAGTGACGTATAATTGGACGTATAATTGACGTGCAGTCACTTGGAAGATAAATCCAAATTGGGGTCCAAAAAACTTGGTGTCCTCGGCAGAGCGAGACGGTATTTGCAGGCGACTCACCGCATGCAACTTTACAAAGCCCAAGTCCGGCCACATATGGAATACTGTTATCATCTCTGGGTTGTGGCATCTCTTTACTAGCTTTCTCCATTTGACCGCATCCAACGTCAAGCTACTTAAATCGTCGGTGACCTAGTTCTTTACGATTGGCTTGATTACCTGGCCCTGCGAAGAGATGTTGCATCTCTTAGTATTTTTTATCACATGTACCACGCGGACTGTTCCAAGGAATTGATTAAAATAATACCTGCTGTTGAATTTGTAAACCGTACAACGTGACATATCACCAAGTACTATCCTTACTACCTCGATGGTTGGTAGTCAACAACTGTGCAATTTCACCGTTACTTTCTACCGCGCACGAAACCTCTGTGGAATCAACTGTCACCCACGTTATTTCCGGACCTATACGACAGAAGCATCTTCAAGAAGAGAGCCTATTCCTATCTTAAAGGCCAGCAACGTTCTAGTAAGTCCTTTGGTGTTATGGCAGTCTATGGGCGGCGGTGATTATTCACCATCAAATGAGCCATTGGCTCATTTGTCTGACCCCCTCCATATATATATGTATAAAAATATTACAAAAACAAGCATAATTCAGTATTTTCCTAATAAATTTTATTTATGATTATAGTCGCAAACTATTCAAAAGTAAAGCCGATTTTTAGTAGTTGCATTTAGATTACACAAAAAAATATATATATGAATATTTTTTTCTAGTGAGTTTTTGGTAAATTTTATTAAGAAATAATTATTTAATACACATAATAAAAAGATCTCGCAATCGGCGTATATCGAAAAAAATTGAATTGTAAATTATGTGACACAAAATTCGGAGTATACTCAAAATCACAATGGCAATATACGTAATATTTTTAATAGGAAATCGTTAGACATATTGGATGTCCGAAGAGGTTGACTCGTATGTACTTACGTGCCATCAAAGAAACACTGCAGGGATTTTGGGGCATTTCTACTGCCTCCGCGACAGGGCTAGTGTTAGTCATACAAAGAAGGCCTTGCGGTAGTGTTCCAAACGGAGATCCCGTTGATCCCCTAATTAGGGTTGATGATGATCTCCAAGCGGTTCTAGTCGGTGCGAGTCTGACATACCCTGGACATCCTTCAGGTATCAATAATATGATGAATTTCCCCACAA
>JAOCPS010000006.1:1290883-1303095 GCA_025505425.1 Graphium colonna | reverse complement strand
AACCCATGACAGTAACTAGTAAACAGTGAATAGCTTGAAAATTGTTAAATATAACTTTTAATAATACTCGTAGTTAATAAACTTTACGGTAAGGCATCATAAATCAAAATTATCTGTTATAAATTCAACGGTTAGCTTATATAAAACGAAAACTAATAAAATGGACATAATAACCTCCTGTGGTTATATAAAAACAAGAATTTAAAGATGATAACAAAAATGTACGCTACATTCGTATATGTTATCGATCATATAAACAACACAAGTTCTAAATAAATAAATAGCAAAAATAAAAAATACGTTACTGTTTTATTTAAAATTACCTTTTGATTTAATGGTACTGTAGTAAAATTATTTGGTAGTTTTACCTGGACTATTCAAAAATTTAGCGCATTCTCCTCTGCTTCGCTGTTCTCAATAGACCAGGTGTTGTGAGTTCATGGTCTTTAGATCGATCGAAACGTCACAAGTAAATTTCCTCGATATTACCCACAATGGGATTATTATACGTTTTATTAAAGTCCTCTTGGTTATCGAATTCATCCTACGTTTGATCGAAAACAGTCTCTAAAAAAACGATGAACTCAACACCTGCTTGGTCCATAAAAACAACGTGGAGGAGAATGCTCTGAATTTTGGAACAGCGTATTGCATTCACAGCACTGCAGCAGCAAGTGACTGTGCTACTGGGTTTATATCAGATTCTAGCTTTCTTTAATTATGATTGTAATTGTTTGCAAAAAGACGATTGTTTCACCGCGGCAATGATCAACTTTAAATATCTTCACTTGAACTCTACCTGCAGCCGGATTCAATTTAAATCTCTCCACAGATCCTGTTATTACAGTAAGGTGCTGAGAGCTAAATAACCGTTGCATCTCGCAATGTCTCGGGATTATAAATTAGACAAATACGATTGACATGTCCAAAGAGTAAGGGGAATCATAACGAAGGTTTAGTTATCAATTTTTAGACAAAGGACATCAATCATGGCGGTGGAGTTATTTTGCGCGCTCCTACCCTAATGAGCTGTTTCGTATATTTCGTTAAGCCGTAAAAAGATCATTCAAAAGTAAACATGGGATACCAACTCTATTCTGCATATGGCGACCAATTTAAATTTCCAATTATATGAAAGTTGTCAAAAATTTTAAAGTGATATATATTAATGTAATTCTACTGTTAAGTATTATTACCCGAATATCAGTTTTTACACAGAGCAACTGGTATCTAACCTCCGAAACTCAAAAGGATAAATTAAATTTGATGTTATAGTTGTCCGTATATTAGAACATATTGGCATCCTTTATAGATAACTAAAAGGTATTCTTGGTAATCAACGCATAGATCATCTTAATTTTCAGACATGCGGACGTTTGGCTCATACTGTTCTAATCAAAATAAAAAAAACAAAACCAAGAATATATTGCCACCCGTTAATCAATTGTTATTAATTTGCTTCTAATTTTTGAAAAGATTACTTCTTATGGGAGGAAAAACCGCTTTGTTACGCATCGCTTCGCGATGCCGGTCTATATAGCTTTCCTTTCCTTCATGCATACGGCAGTAGTAGATAAGCTCCTCCTCTCTCATTCTGACACACAGCGCAGGCCGTATTTCGTACAGACGATTCCCTCTCTCAATTCATATTAACTTATTAATCTGTATATTACATTAATATATTGAAAATTTAAGGAATAACTTTAGCTTCTTAGCTTAGCGGTCAAGTGACTTTTTAGAAGCCAATTTGGCTGTACCTTCCAAGTGAAAAGTAAAGTCAAATTGGTTTCTAAAAAGCTTGGCGTCCTCAGCAGAGCGAAGCACTGTTTCCAGCCGTCAGACCGCCTGAAGTTATACAAAGCGCAGGTACGGCCACACATAGAATACTGCTATCACCTCTGGGCTGAGGCACCCCTTTACCAGCTCCTTCTATTTAAACGAATCCAACGTCGAGCTACTCGAATCGTCGACGATCCGACTCTCTCCGATCGGCTCGATTCTTTGGCCCTGCGAAGAGATGTAGCATCTCTAAGCATACTTTACCGCATTTACTACGGGGAGTGTTCAGAGGATTTATTCGGATTAATACCGGAGGCACAATTTGCTCATCGTACAACGCGACAATCCACCAAATACCACCTTGACGGTTGGCAGTCCGCCACAGTGCGTTTTCGTCGTCATTTTCTGCCATTCACGACACCCCTGTGGAACCAATTGTCGTCAGTGGTATTTCCGGACTGATACGACTTCAAAAATAAGAGCATATTCCTACCTTAAAGGCCGGCAACGCTTTTGCAACCCATCCGGTATTGCGGGAGTCCATGGGCGTCGGTGATCACTTAACATCAGGTGAACCACTTACTCATTGGCCTCCTTCTCTATAAAAATAGCTTTTCTCAAATTCAGTTAAATTTATTAATTAAATATTAAAAAGTTTCTCTAAGGTTAGTTTAAGTTTTAATTTTTATTTCGGCCACCCCGCGACGCACACTTTTTTTTTGTTTCAAACTTTATATTTTGTAATTCTACTACTGATTAAACCAGTTTATACTCATATTCAATTTAGCGAAAAAATATTTTTTTAAGAAATCGTGTCAAATATGTAACCAAACAACTTATTTTAAATAATGACTGCTACTAGTATATATCTGACGAGTTTGTATATGTGATATTAACAATTTATAATATAATAAATAATATAACATTCTGTGCCGTTGTTGCAATGAAGTAAAAAATTAGAGAGGCTTTACTAATATATGTATATTGTACAATCACGAATTGTATCGATGTAATCATCTGTTGCGTTAACCGGTACTACGGTGACATGATGAAACGTAAACCAGTGAAAATATAAGGAAAAATAAAAGGGCGAGGAGCGTAGGTAAGCTATGCGGAACACGTCCATAAGAGTCGGCTGATTTCTACGTCACGTACGAAAAAAGAGAACTTTTATTACTTCCGAGTGGCGTAATTGTTATGGAGAAGCGGCCGTTCTTATTACTTAACTTTGCCTTTAGCTGAGTACAGACGTTAGTTAATGAAACGACAGTCGTTAAATGTTTCTTTTATTCTCTACTAGCTAATACGACCGGCTTTGTTCGCTCTGATTTCATGCAATATTTGTTTCATGCAAATGAAATAAACTTATATAAAACATACGTAAAAGTTTAGATTACATGTCTTGTAAAAATTGTAATCAGTTAAAGCATTTCAACAGCCACTTTTCAAAATTATTGTTTGTTAACGAGTTGTTTAAAAAACAAAGTAATTTATTTATAACACAGACAGACACTTTAATTGTCTTTTTTGTATAAATAGGTTAGCTACCTAATGGCGGTTGATATCCCCTAAACCGGTGACTCGGTGTCGAAAAGCGAATTCAATTACGAAGGTTTTGTTCTATTTATAATTGCTTTATAATGCAATGCAGCTTACAGAATAGTTTCGTACAAAAAAAGATTTGTGTGTTTCATCCTCTAGCTTTTCTTATTATTTTAGAAAGTTAAATTTTCGTAAATGTATATGTAAAAGAAAGATAATATTATTAAAGAAATGAAAATCAACGCAAGTCAATATATATAATAATTATTGTAAAAAAAGCAATATATTTAATATTCATCGTTATCGAGCGTTAAAGTATTTAAGTATTTTATGTTTGTATTATATAAAATATAACTGTACGTTGTGTGTGTGAAGTGGCCCCGCTTTATAAACCGGAGATCGTAGGCTCGTATCTCGGGGAGACAAGAACTTTCTGTTGCTGTCTAATTAGGTTAGGGTCTATAGCCCTATCTGCGAATTGCATGAAAATGAAATGGATGCATTCATCGGATGGGCATGTAAATATCAGTCTTGGTTAGTCTTTTCAATAATACCTTTGACCATCGTTTAAGTATGTTAATGCCATCAAATATCCTGATAACTTATCCATCCTTAGAGATCAGTTATCCCTTTGAGCTATGTAGGCCAGATGCAGTCACGCTACGAAAAAACTGAACGTCAGGTAAGATTTGCTTAAAATAATTAAGGCCAACTCTAAATTATTTACGAATAAGCCTAATATAAGGATAATAACTGTAAATAATTTAGGAACAAGGAGATTACATAGCGAATTTGGATTACAAATTTAAATTTGCTCTCAGACTTCAACTGTAAATACTTTTACAAATTTAAATTAAACTGTAATATGTAAGTCATTGGCATAAATACTTTTTTAAGTATGTTTGCAAATCTTATGCTATTATAATAAAAAAAAAATTAAATATTATTCAAACTTCTAGCAGCCAATTACTTTCATTTAAACGAGGTCATTGCTTATAAGAAGCCGGTTTTGTGTAGACATTTTAACAAAAGTGTTATTTTCATATTCATGTTCCACATAAATATTCATGTAAGGCAAACTTGATAAATACTACGATTATTACTCAGTAACTAGTCATTATATGGTTTACGAGGTAAGTCACGCTTGACCTGAACTCAACAATCTTTGATTGAGCAATTTTCTCTGGCAACCACTCTTTACGCGATAACTTCGTTAGATTAACATGTTAGTAAAGTTTGTGCTGTAACTTATCACGCCATACCTACTTCTTAGATTGTATCGAAGATTGAAATTCGATTTCTTTATAACTCGCGTGCCAGTTTTGGATTTCAATTTCTATTGCAAGTACTATCGATACAGTGCTTGAAAAGACATTTATGGATATAATCATTAAAGAAAGTTTTTATTTACATTTTGATCTTGGTCGTATTATATTGCTAAGTATTGTTTTCAAAGGGCTTAAACGTTCACGAAACATAACTTCTAAATAGAATATAAACAACCTGCATCAGATAGGGTAGGTCACGGATCTTTTCTACAAGACAAGTCCTACAGGTTACGATACTTTAAATTTCATATGTTGGGTCAGTGAACTATAATTGTAATGATGAAAACATGGTAGACGTGAGATTGCACACATATATATTCTTGATCATTTTCGCAAATAATAATTGTGGAAACGGTTTCAGATAATTTTTTTATCTTAAACCGTTTCCACAATACATATACTTATACTTTTGGATGCTTACAGTTTATGAAAAGGAGTAGTAAGATGTAGAATTAAATTAAAGAGAATAAATAGGATGAATATTGCTTATAATATTGCATTTACCCAAGTTATAGATAACTGAATAGTTTAAACTGTTTTTATATAGTTATTAATACCACAGTTGTTCATATACAAAATTATACATTAAAAATACGACGAAAGGCATATCGGGTTCCGTAATAAACTTATCTTGGCTTAATAGTTTCGTTTCACGCGATGCATTAACAGTAAATTGCTTGAAGCATTGAAAATGATTGAGGAAGCTATTGAGCAGTGAACCGAATAGGGAAATATTGACTATAATGTTAGAAACAAAATATGTGTTAAAGTTGTAATAAACATTAAAACGTCATTACGCTATCCAACTGGGACCCTAAAAGGCACATATATGTAACTATACTTCGTTAAGTTTAACTACGTCGCTGATGTCTACAAAAACAGCCTTGATTACTTTATAAATTGTAAAGAAAAATACCCTATCTACTTCGAATTGATGTGGATTTCGAACATTTTATCAAATATTATTAATTAAACAGAATGAAAAAAACTATTTGCAATCCTGGTACCAGCTTCTCATTTTCATTTCCATTCATCAGTCCTTTACCATTTACAGTCAATAGGGACTGATTGATGACAAATGGTTTATAATGAACTCTCTGATGCTACTGACTTCTAACTTTCCTAACTTTTAAACATTTTAGAAATACATTCTACGCATGCATTTAAGGACGCATAATGTAGATTTTTTCCCGAAATAGATAAAAACATAATTAATACACTGGATATTAGTAATAACAACATTTTTATTTAATTATAAGAACTGCAAGACAAGGGCAAATTCATAACATTATATTTGTGTTAAAGATTTGTAATGGAGAGAAATAGTTCAAATATATATATTTAAACTTTAAGGAGGTTTTACCTTATTTAGCTTTTACTGCACCTATAATACCAATAGCGTTTGTAGAAATTACGCTTCATCAAACGTTAGCATATAAAAAGTATGCCTGAATTTTTTGGTGTTGCCAAATAGCTATTCTTAACCTCCTCTTTATTTTCTTTTCTGATCCAAAATATATTTCTACCACCGCCCACTTAACCTCTTTTATCTCTTATTCAAAGATTACAACACGCACGCTCGTCTTCTGATATAAGTCCCTTGATGATGACCTTGCTTAACATTAGGTAAATTATGTACTTGCTCAGCAACCTTTACTTAAACTAAAACATTTTACACATACAACTCTTGCTAAATTTAAGGGCCGCTAAGCTGGGGTGATGTTATACACAAACAAGGATAAGATATAGTAGGTATGGCCTAAAACGTTGCTGGATGGTTATTTTAACTTTTACTACACGATTTGCTTACCAAACCTGAATATTTTTCTCATTCCTCCTAACCAATGACTAATTTCTTATTCAAGGCTGGCAACATACGCGCAACATTTTGTTTGGAGTTTCCTGGGATTGATGGGCTAGGACATTCATTTCATTAACAGAACATTCTCAGGTTTCCGTAGTCCACTATAAACCCTTATAGTTTCGTCATGTCTGTCCCTCCGGGCTCGTACTCCGCCGTTTCTGCACCAATTGTTACGAAAATTAGTGGAAAGATGTATATTGGAGATCCAAAGATTGTTTTTAAAAGTCATGTAAAATAATTTTATTCCGGCGTCCTCTCACACAACGAAAAAATTGATTTACCACATCGTGTGGGGTATGGTTGGAAAGCTTTCTTATAATGCAATAAAACCTTCCTAAAACAATGTGAATCAAACTCGCCAATCCATAAGTAAGTACTTTAAGGGAAAATATAAAAAAAAAATACAGAGTTCGATTTCACACGTAGTTAATTTTATACAACTCGACAAACTTATGCAGTTGCAGATCAACTTCTGCTTAAGCTCTTCGTCTGTGCTGATGGTAATCAACTCTTCTTGTATTAGCACATTGGCTTCTCCTTTGGCTGTCGTATTACGAATTTATTATTCATTGAGGAATTTGTAAATTTAAAAGATCCCCAAACCTCTCTGTAAAATCCTTGTGTAATGCGTCCAAGTGAGTGACATATAATAAAACGTCATCATCGAAGCATTTCTGGTAATTTTGACAAATGCGAAAACTGGGAATATTCTTTTCTGTCTTAATTTTGTTTGTAAATGATTAGTTTAGTCACGAAGGTTAATATTATTGATTTCGTTTTAATCAAGTTGAGGTCGTCACCTTGCAGTTGCAAATTAACTTTGTTGAACATTGCACAGATATCAGTCAAGTAATGAATATCTGTTTTACATTTGTTCGGATTTTGTTCCATATTCGGACTCTTTCTTGTAAAAACTCCACCACAGATTAAAAAATGGCTGAAAATCTTTTTAAGTAAGAGCCTCTTGATAGCCAGCATACTGCAGTGTGCAGAAGTAATCGAGTAAAGACTTCGTCGTTTTCCTCACATAGCTGAGCAAATAACCGAGAGTTCAAAGAATAGCTTCGAATCTTGTTGATAGCACTAATTACATATTGTGAAGACTTATGCAATCTTGGACTCAGCTTTTTTGCTACTAAATTCTGCCTGTGAATCACGCAGTGAATGACCAGTACATTAGGCATTTGTCGCTTTATGTGAGCTACCATTGTTTCTGATGCAACTGATGGTTGCACCAGAAACAATGTTCTTCCTTGGAATAGCTTTGTCAGTAAAAAAATGTTCCACGGCCTGAAAAATCGATTCTCCTCTGGTATCAGTCTCTAAATATGTAGCTAAAAGCAGTTCTTGGCACATATTTTCATCTTTGATAAATCGAACAAATCCTAACAACAGAGCTTCATTGCCGGGCAATGTAGACTCGTCCAACTGGAGATAGAATCTGTTGGTCTGTAAGAACTTGCATAAAATGTTTTTCCACATCATATTCCACCTCGTCTATCCTCTGAACGATGTTATTGCTCAAAGGTATTATCTGTAAAATAGCATGTGCTAGTTTGTGCAATACATTGTCAAGGACCTCCGCAATGGCTGGTAAAATAAGCTGCTCTCCAATTGTGCGGGGTTTCCCCGACTTCGCTATTAGTAAAGATATATTATAGGACACTCGATATTATAGTAAACCTTCGTCGTCTTTAATAAATGATGACGCAAACCTCGATCTTATGTCTAGTTTTTCTTTATATCTTTTGTCTAGTTTTTCTTTAAGTGCTTGAAGGCTTCATGGCACCATTACTGAATTCCTAAAGTGGTCGATATCGACCCCTTGAGGTCGTTATTTCGATATATCGACTTTGGGAATCCCTGCTCTATATCGATGTGATCTCAGGGCAGTATTATGCGCATTATTCAGATGCTGCTGTGGATTTGCGCAGAAATCTATTTTAGAATACTGGAAGTCGGTTTATTTGTCGGAAGGCTGTGAATGCGGCAGGTGGCAGAGCACAGCTTTTGCTGCACTTCTACAGCAGCGCTCACCGGGGAGGTACCACCGCCCTTTTTAAAGTTGGCATAAAATAAAGTATGCATGACTTTTGCGGACGCCGGTTGGCCATCTCTACACTTTTCTTTTCCTATTCCTATCCTCTCCAAATCCTTAACACCGATCCATCTTATCCAACAAACCTATTCTATACAATTTCCCAGGTTGACAACGCACACGCAACTCCCTGGATGTTGCGTGTGTCCATGGTCGACGGAATCGCTTATTATCAGGTAAACCGTCTACTCGTTTGTCTTCCTTTACCTAAAAAGGTGCATTTTTTTATTTCGTTAATAAGAAGAGAGGCAACCAAATATGTAGACCGCCTATTCTTAACCCTAGTTACGTGCGGATCGAAGCTGAGTCAAGGACACCTAGATATTTCACCTTATCCATCCATGATATCAGTCTATATATAAAAGAAATGTACGAACAAACATATGTACAAGATACTCGCGGAAAACATAACCCTACCTCAGTCCCTGTTAACACTCTTTCGGGTAAAAAGAACATACCCACACGCCACAGTAGTGTGTGCAGTGATACATAAATTGCTCAAAATTAATTGAAACATATTATAAATCTTAGGCATAATGTAACAAAATCTAAAACCATTAATAAAACCATCAGTGTATTATTATTCTAATTGTATACAATGCCCAAAAGCAGTTCCAAAGTCTCATGACCTAACAAAGATACAATTAGTAGTTACTGCGTAGATCGGACTAAAAATTCATATTCAAGCTGACGGTATGCAGGATTAACAAGTGACACCAGGACATCAAACACCTCAGTCCTACCCGTGACCATGAACGCTGTAAAGGGTTCGAAACGTCGGGTGATAAAATTTAAAAATAAACAGCGAAAAAATCCGTAAAGTTCTTTAATTTAAAATGTCATTTACTAGTGTGAATAGCAGTCGGTTTGGCCAACCAGATATTTAAAAATAAACACAAAAATGCAAGAATCCATGATAATAGTTTAGTAGTTCTTATAATTTCTCGAAATCCCAAGACAAGGATTTTTTCTCAGAAAATTACGAAAATCAATTTCAAACACCTTAAAAGTGTCCTGTAGAAATATATCTTCTCTGTTATTTAGATTTTAAAAGAAAACAACTGATCCGATTTTTCCGAAAATTTTATGGGAAATTCTCAAAAGTATTCTCTATCAGATAAAAAAAAATATAATCGGTTCATAAATGGTGGAGATACGATAGATACATGAAAAAACATAGAAGCATCTGAATCGTGAACTTCCATTTTTGATGTCGTTAAAACAGCTTGCAAAGATTAAATAAATATAATGTGACTGTCACTATGTCATGCTTAGTAAGTCAGAAGAGGTCGTGGGTTCGAAACCCGCGGAGGGACAATGAATTTGTATTGTTTTTCTTAGTTGGGTTAGGGCAATGCGGGCTGATCACCCAATTGCCTGAATAGAAAGACGATACATGCGTCGGATGGGCATGTAAAAAATCCGTCCTGCGCCTGATCTCACTCCGGTCGTGTCGGATACGTCCCATCAGGCTATGGGAGTAAAGGAACAGAGAGTGCACCTGTGTTTGCGCGTTCACTTGTGCACTATAATATCTCCTGCACAGTTGTCTAATCTCAGATTGGCAGCCGTAGCCATGATTCGGTCAGATTTTTTATTTAAGTCAGAAGATGCCATTGGCCCCAATTACGTGTTGGACAATCACATATCAAACATCCGAGCCATTATCCGCTAAAGGCGCCTCGCTGGTGCGACGCGGTCTTTATCTTAATTATCTAAAGGTGTTTAAGCCACCCGAAATTCCCCTGCTTCTCTGAAATTTACGACTTTAGACGAGATTTAGGCGGACGGCGCGCTATCTGTTTTATCAGGCGACATAGCGAGACGCGTTCAACAGCTGTCGTGTGGCTCACTCTGCAACAGAAGGATTAGGCACGAAATTTGTTGGACCTACATGTGTTGTTGGAACCTAAGGAATAAGGACTCGTTCCGTAGAAAACAACTAACAGCTATGACGCATAACGCTTTATAATTTTATAATCTGAAGAGGTTAGTAATGTTGTTGTGTTTAATATACCAAGACGTGTTTCTGCGGTCGTGGAATTGTTATTTTTTAAAACTAAGTTATTGTTTAGTGAGTTGCGTATTAATCATTTCAGATAGAGACAGTTATCAAATGACATCGGTAGATGAATTCGTCAATTCATCAGCGTGGCTTATCAAGGTATCGCAGTTCTGTTACTATTTCATGTGACTGTTTTTCCTATAGATATATCTGTAGATATATCTATAGATATATCTATAAATATATTCTGTATTCACGGGTATATTTTTTTTGGTTCAGTGCGTTATTTTTTTTTCTTGTACTGCACTGTGTACTAGGGCGAATAGTTGTAAGGTTTTCTTATTATTTATATCGTAAATTTTCTAAAAGTAACATGCGGAACATTTATTAATATGTGTTAAATAATTGCAGCCAATTGAAAGTTAAAACGTAAATTATTTGTGTTTAAGTAATTGAACATCATGGATCGTCTTATAATTATAAGTATATTGCAAATAATTTGGACTGTTAGTATATTCTAAACAAACGAGCAGACGGTTCACCTGATGGTAAGTGATCCCGTCGCCAATGGACACAAACAACATCCGGAGGGTTGCGAGTGCGTTGTCAACCTTGGGAATTGGATACAATAGGCTTGTTGGATAGGACGGGCCGGGATTAAGGATTCGGAGGGGATAGGAGTGGGAAAAGAAAAGAGTACACACGGCTATCCGGCAGCCCAAAAAGTCAGCATACTTTACTTTATGCCAACTTTAAATTAAAATAATTTCATTATAAATAACAAATATTCCTAATCAAAGATTTTGTAATTATAAAAAAATAAATAGTTATTGTGGCAAAGTATAGAAGCAAACAACAGGATTTAATTAATACTGACCATCACAGCGATGAGTCTTCTTGTTGATGCATAAGCTAAACCGATTAATACATTTGATTGCTAAGCAATGATGTTGACAGTGCACTATATGTTTACGTACATATGCTATGAACGCATATAAATGTAATGAAAAGGATTAGTTTTGTTTGCGAATCTTTACTAATATTATAAATCCATTATGAAGCCGGCATAAAATAAAGTAGGCATGATTTTTGAGGATGCCGGATGGCCATTTCTTTTCACACACATTCCCCCTTCTCCTCCTCTCAAATCAACCGACCCATCCTATCCAATAAACCTAATCTATTCAATTTTCTAGGTCGATAACGTACTCGCGACACTTCGGATGGTACGTGTGTCTATGGGCGACGGGATCGCTTACTATACCCTGAAGTTGTATAGCCTAAAGACTTACTCAATGGATAGGCTTTCCAACGCATAAAAAATCAATTCGGGTCTGTAGTTCCTGGTATTAGCGGGTTTAAACAAAAAACAAACTCTTCTGCTTTTTTTATAAAAAGGAAGACAAATGATAAGACAGTTCACCTGATGGCAAGCGATCTCGTCTCCCATAGACATACGCAACATCCGGAGAGTAACTAGTAGTTATCAACCTGGAAAATTGCAAAGAATAGGTTTATATACGATAGAGCCGAAAACACTACCCGTTACATGGATTGCAGGCTGTTTCACACAAGTTTAACAATAATAAGTTATTT
>JAOCPS010000006.1:1248548-1258636 GCA_025505425.1 Graphium colonna | reverse complement strand
ATATCTTTAGAATTAAGAAAAAAAATCAGTTATAAACCAAATTACAGAGGTGTGCGATTTTATTGCTCTCAAGTTTACTAGAGTACGGAGACGGTCTGGACTATTATTATATAGTAATAGTAAATAGTAATAGTCAGAATAGAAAAAATCGTGAAATATCAAATATTAAACTACTTACTTGACTATTTCGAAATGGCCCGCACAGATGGCGTTGTGGAGAGCTGTGATGCCCTCGTCGTTCGCGGCGCTTGCATTTTGCACCTGGAATTCAATTGTAAATACATTTAATTTTAAAGTTGAGCGATAAAAATGTAATTTTTATGTAATAAGGAAGAAAATATTGACGCAAAACTTGTTCAGATTTTCGTACTCATTGCTGGTTACAAAGACTTTTTTAAAACGGTTTTTTATTTGATATGATAGATGTTTCATGTATCACGAAAGTTACAGATAAAATGTGAAATTGACTAGGCTGGTCTAGTAGAATAAATTGTCCATGAAAAATATCTTGTAAGGAAATCTTATATCTTGAAAAAACTTACAAAATAAATTTAAACACAAAATAAATGCTGCCTTTGGAAGTATCATTAAAAGTGGATTTTTTTTACATATTTCCATCAGATTCATAAGGAATCTATGTAGCATCAAGCTACGATTTTTTAATATCAAGCTACGATAAGGTGGGTAAAATTGTAGGGAACAGCTAGGACATGTATATAGGCACTATCTGATCCGGAAAACGTTGTTTTGCTATATAAATCTTTCTAGTTAATTTCTAGAGTAGAAAAAATAACTAAATCGTTGTAAGTGTGTGATCACGTAGGCATGGAGTAGACTAACCGTCCGGGGTGAAAAATGACTAAGTTACTAACATGGCTGTTAAAATTAGGGCTTTGAGATAGAAGAGTGAAAATTTAGAGTAGTATTTTTAATGCCAAATGATAAAAAAAATAAAAAAAAAATGAACAAAAAATTTGAGGTAGACCACTCTTTTCCCTTAGGGGTATGAGAAATAGATTACGACTGATTCTCAGTGCTACTAAATAAACAAATTAAGGACAATGCTCCAAAACGGTACCAAAAATTCTCAAGCGTCAAGATCATAATTATTCTATAGTTTCTCACGAAATGACGCTTCATGAATTCGATATTTGTTAAGGGAATTTAATTTAAAGTATGAAAATATGAATTTTGCTTAAATAACATGGCGTTTACATAATCTGTCGTAGAAATGTAGAATGAAATAGAAACTATTTTCTATTAATTGATTTTTCGAGTTTATAAAATATCTCCAAAACCCGGGTTTTCTTGACGAAAAGAACCTCTGTAGGAGTTTAGTCTCCAAAAAAATCTTGAACTTGATGCAACTCTTTGTACGGTAAACTATATAAAAATGGGCATTGTCCTTTCATAAAAATCGGCAAAGCCGTTTCGGAGTAGTGTGACAACTAACATCGTGGCACAAGAATTTTATATATTAGATATTGACCTGAGTGGCCGTTTTCTTGACGAGCTCCAACTCGCCTTCCAAGCTGGCGTCCAGCAGGAGCGCAAGGGGGTCGAAACTCACTCGCCTGGCGAGCGGCGCCTTGCCTCCCTGCTTCAAGTTCCCCTTCTTTGACCGCCTCAGCACATTCTCAGTCCTCTGAGAATCCTGACCGTTCAAATCGACCACGCCTATCTGATCCGCTATATCCGACACTACGTCTTTGCTATCTTCCGATATATTGTTGTTCAGAGATCTGTCCACTTCATCTTTAGGCTTTTTCTCTTTAATTCCGTTTTGAATTTCGTTGTTGTCGAGCGTCAGATCCATTTCGGGGAATAGGAACGCCGGCGGCATCTCTATCCTTCGGTTTATACTGACGCTTATACCATTTTTGGTGCTGTTCAGATTTCTCAGCTTCGGTTGCTCGCTTAATGGTGGTTTTCTGATGGTTAGTGGTCGAGCTTTGATTATCATTTCGTTCCCGTTGCTGGATTCCTTTTGGTTTGCGTCTTCGTTGGAACCGTCTTGGCCTTGGGTGAGGTTCTCCGCTTGTTCACTACTGGCTGATTGTCTCGGTGGAGTCTGAAATGACAAGACATCGTTACAGAGAGTTGCTACAAAATTCACATTATTGGATGATACTGACTTCTAAGATAGATTAAATATGATTAATTAAGGCCTCAGAAAACAGTCGAAAGTATAAGATATATACAGCATTAATTGCTGTTAATTTAATGGATAAAAAATTACAGTTAATAGAAATACACTAGTTCCACTTATTTGACAAACGCCTCATAAGTTAGTTGACAATAATATCAAGACTACGCTATGGGTTTAAAATAATCTGTTCTATAAGATACTGCTATATCAACGCACTACAAGTACATATACTAACGAATTTGTAACTTGCCAAGATAGAAAAGAAATGAATTGATAAGGGTGTATTTAATAGCTTTGGATAATAACATAAACTTTCAATGGATGAAACATAAATGAACATGATACGAAACTTACTTTGATCGTTGGTTTAGGAGGTAGAGCCGGTTTTGGCGATTTGTCCGTTCCGCTAACATCTGGGGTCGACAGCGGGGTGCTCGCGCTTTGCGGGGGCGACAGTAAGATGCTTTGCGAAGACGCGTTCTGCCCCAAGTTCGAACCCGAGCCGGACAATCCCGATGCCGTATTCCTAATCTGGGGTTGGGAATTCATGTTACTAGCTACGTGATTGGAAACTGATATGGTTTGCGTCTGAACCGTTTGCGGTTGCACCGGTTGAATCTTAGTCGATGATGTCTGGTAAATGGGTGATGGCTTCCCGCTCGATACCTGAACCGATGTGGGTGCGACACTCGATACGGGCTTCTGCAATGAATGATGGCGATATTTACAGATGACAAAATGACGTGACAAAAGCATGATAATGCGAGTGACAATGAGAGTTTAAATTAATCAAACTCACCCCGAATCCGATAGAACTGCTGGCGGTAGTAGATATTGAACTGGGAGAGCTGCCTTTAATACCCTGTTGATTCTTCCCCGAACCACTTTTCTCGGTGCTCTGACTATTCTGACTTAACCTAGAGTTTTGTGGATATGCATGATTCTCCTTCCCTTCTTGATTACATCTGCTAGAAGAGTCGGATTTTTGCAGTTGATATGTATGCTCTTGCTGATATGTAGCTTCGGTTTGACTTAGAGGTGTTGCTAGGCTTTTGTTTACGACTGACAACGGTGTTGAATGTACCGTCATATGGTTGATATTGGCATTTTGTTGGTTCTTTGCGTCTTGCATTTCGACCGCTTTACCGTTAATTTCGGGTTGTTTCTTAGTATTACCGCTTTGAGGGAATTTCGTGTTGTACGGCAAAGTCTGATACTTTGGGTCGGATTTGCTCGCGGCAAATTCGGGTGGGAATTCTTGCTCGTTGATTTTCACTTCTTTCCCCGTTTGGTTGCTATTCGAACTGCTAGTACTATTTGGGCTATACTGTGGCTGTTTCGGGTATTCTTGATATTTGTTGAGATGGTCGAATACAGTCTTCTGGTCATAAGCACTGGTAACTCCTTGTTGGACCTGTGTGAAGTTGTTCATATCGTGTTTGTTTTGAAACTGAACTTGCTGTTGATATTGATTCTCTTGGCCGACGTTCCCGTGGGGATAGTTGCCATTGTAAAGGGGGTTCATCATTTGTTTTTGGTGTAGATAGTGAGCCTCCTGCTGTGTTAGATGACTTTGCATGTTGTCGCTCTGCGTGAGCTGTTTTAATGGCACGTTGTTTTGTATTGGGTTCTGCTTCAGGGCCTATAATATTTAAATATCATAGTGACATAAATAAGCTTTTTCATCATCATATGTGTAAAAATATTATTTAAAGATCTAGTAAACGCAATTGACTACTTAAATAATCCAATAATCAATTGTATTAGACCAAATTTACTAATAATTATCTTCGGCATTATATAATAGAAGGTCCGAGAAATTATTTAGAGACTGGCTGGTTTAAAATTTCGATAACATGTATTCTGTGAAAAGCTGATGTAAAATCTAATTATATCTAAAAATAATCCAAGTCTGTATATATAACATAACATATTTTCACAGTTTGTTTGCACTTTTAGGGCCGCGCTTGTTCGGGGAAATACCACCGTCCTTTATAAGGTTAACATAAAATAAGGTATACATGATTTTTGGGGATGCCGGATGGCCACGTCTACCCTTTTCTTTTCCCAATTCTTTCCCCTCGAAATCCCATCCTATCCAATAAACCTATTCTATTGGATCTCCTAGTTTGACAACGCACTCGCGACTCTTCGGATGTTGTGTTTATGGGCGTCGGGATCGCTTACCATCAGGTGAGCCGTCTTCATCAAACGGGCGTTTGTCTTCCTTTCCAAAAAAAAATTGTTTAATAAGTTACATTTTTAGTACGTACGTATTGGCTCAGTTCATATTTACCTGGAAATTATTGTTATGGGCGAGACTAGGGGCATGCGGCACGTGGTTGTAGGGTTCGACGGCGGCCACGTTGCCCCGCGCCTGGCCCTTCGGCTGCCCCGCGGCCCCCGCAGGGTAGCTCGGCAGTTGTTGCATCGGCGGGGGGTTGCTCGTCCTACGGGTTTTTGATGGCGCTCGTTACGTTCAACTAGTCGAAAGGTTTCACGATACGAAGGATACAGTTGGCGGAGCATAATATTGCAAACAGCTCAATCGTCGAATTTACCAATGAAGCTTACAAACAAACCCAACGTAATATAAACTACGTATGTCTCGTGAGGTTAGTTAAAGGAGTGTGCAGGATGATGTCTTTTTTAATTTTCTAATCTTAAAAACATCCTAATTCCCGACCAATTCTCTCCACTGCTTAACACTAATGACTCTCTGGGTGTCGCGGGCGTCCATGCGCCAACGATCACAACAATTGATGTTATTTCGATTATTTTATTTAAAAAAAATCTATTATTTATGACCACGATTTAGAATATCTGCATATCTCCAATTACTTCGTTATTCGTACCAAAAGAAAAATTAGAACTTAATTTTTTAATGCAATATGTAAACAAGAGCAACTTTCGTATACATGTTACATACATCTTATTAATGAACCTTAATTTTGTAAATGTTTTTTGATTATTAAAATGTCTTATTTATACAGGGCAATGCCCATTTTTATATGGAATACCATACAAAATTGCTTAAACATTTATTTTGGAAACTAAACTTATGTATATTAAATTCTAAAGAAGTTTCTTTCGTAAAGGAATCTCGGGTTGCACAGATATTTAATAAAATTGGGAAATCGATTCATCAAAAATAGTTTCTGTTGCATTCTACATCTCTATTACATATTGTGTAAACATCATGTAGGTAAAACAAAATTCATACATTTATACTTAAAATTTCTTTTAATCTGTTCAAAAATCAAATCCATGCATACTGTCATAATAAATTATGGAAATAATTACCATTCGAGTACAATGTTTCCATGTAATTTTTTGGTACCGCTTTTGGGCATTGTCCTTTATAAATGGACAATGCACATTTATAAAGGACACTGTCCATTTTGTCATTTTCTTTCGCTACACCTTCATATGTTAAAAGACATCTTTTGTACATAAGGAAGAAAATAAAATCTCCGGTGCCATATTGCATTAGCATGGGGAGTTTATTAATTGAAATTGTCGTACGCGGCATCGCATATGCTTAGCAAACTTTAATGGTTCATGCACGTTCGGTGTTTAGTACTTTGAGTGGAGCTACACTGGTGTAGTTTCAGAGTGCTCTGAAACAGCTTCAGGTTTTGGTGTTGACGTTAAATTTATCCGACGTAATGGATTTTCAACGTGCAAATGCACATATTGAATTTCGGAATACGCGAGCTTCTAAATTATTATGGGTACGCTAAGAGACATTGCGAATAGAAAGCTTTGCTTTAGATTTACATCTAAAATGTATGTTTGAGGTGATGCCTATTTGTGTTTGGGTTTACGGTCGATATATTACGTTGATGCGTAAAAAGAACTAATGAAGATTAAAAGATAAAAAAATTGATCAGCAATGATCGATTTGAGATGAAACTGTTCAATGAATTTGTTTTTAATAATAACCATTTTGTCAGAAGATCTTAAATGTGTTTTTTATTCTCATATTCTCAGCGTAAGAATAAACAATTAAAGAATTAAAAAACTAAAAATATATGACTAGTTATACCCATTTACTTAAAGCATAAAACTATCAATACTCTAAGCTTCTATTAACGCTAAGTAAATCAGTTTCAAGAACCTGGAAAAGGATATAGAAAGAAAAACATTTATAAGAAAGCTTAAAACTTGCTATAAGTATTATTTTTCTGATACCTTATGGGAAGTCTATGCCGGATTCCAGTATAAAATGTTGCAGAAAATCTAGGAGCTTTAATTAACATCTCACTTCTTAGACTTTGTTGCTACGATGAAAATTGAAAGGATTTAAATTACTTTAACATTTGTAAATTAATGCCGAGAGATAGCAGATGCATGGATCATCTTTATTTCAAAGCAATCAAAAGAACCAAGAAACAATAATACAAAGTTATAGTTCCCAGCGGGATCCGAATCCACGACCTCCGGTTTGCAAAAAGCCGAAAGTAATAAAGTATACAGGTTGATTGGCGAGTCATCCACGATATTAAAGAAGTGCATTCTGTACTCGATTGTCATTACATTTATGTAATAAAATTAGGGGTATAGTTTTAGCCGAAATTTTCCAATCAATGAATAAAGTGTGGCGGTACAGCGCGGTGCCTACACAGCTGAGCACGCCGCAGGTCATTGACTGCCCCAACACTCCAGCCACGCCGTGTCCGCTAGGGTGAATATGAATTATTTTTTTTACTTTAAATTATGTTTACTCAGTGGTAAATCAATATTTATATACCCACATATCTTAAAGTATTGAAGGTGAATCATCCTGTACATTGGATATAAAGTTTATACCTCTGCTGCGGTTGGCGGTGCGCGGCGGCCAGCTGCCTATTGAGCGCTCGCTTCCGCAGCAGGCGCGCCTGCAGCTCGGAGACGCGGCGGTCGATGCTGCGCATCTCCTCTTGCCTCGCGCCCAAGGCCGCCCTCTGCGCCGACAGCCGCCCGTTCTGCTGCTCGTTCAGCTTGTTGCGGTACTGAAAACATTATTTACCATGATAAAATAAGTAACAGCCTACAATTGTCCCACTGCTGGACAAAGGCCTCCCTGTAGGCAGAGGGTATAGGGTATAGTCAACCACGCGGCCCAAGTGCGGATTGGCAGACTTCACATATCTTAAAAATATTGTTTTTTCGATATGCAGGTGCATAGTGAGGAACTGTGTTTTCCTTCACCGCAAAACACGTGGTAAGTCAGCACTTAAAAAGAACAATTTCATTGGTGCCGGCACAGGGGACCGAACTCAGGTTCACCTCGAGTAACCAGAATTAAAGGCGAGGATCATAGACTTGATGGAAATAAAACTGCATTGGAACTATTACAGCGCACGAGGATGTGCACAGCTAATGTTACTGAACAGAGTGGGCGCATCAGTTTATTTACTGTCATAGCCCGACGGGTTGAATATATAACACGACCAGACAGAAATCAGACGCAGGACCGATTTTTTACAGCACAATCGGATTGGATCCATTACCCCCGGTCCATAAGATGACTTCTATTCTCTTCTTCTTACTTCTAGGTCATAGACCGAATACGCATTGGATGTGGTAATTTATCATGGTGGTATTACTATAGCAATAGCGAACAACTATACTCGTATGTGCACACACAGGTACGCTCTCTATTCCTTTACACTAATAGATGGATCAGACGGATATCCGGCACAGAGAGAGATCAGAAGCAGTGATACCCACGACCTCCAGTTTTAAAATAAGTATATATAGCGATCATGAAGATAGTTTTCGAACGTGTTACAAACGATGAAACACAAAATTTTAGACCTGGCCACTGACTTACACAAAAACACAAATTGAAGTACAAAGTTACGATTAGATCCGTAGGAAATCGATAATATGGATAGCAATATTTTATGCTATCCACTCAAATTTACTTTTTCGTTTCCTATAATTTGGGCGTTTTATCGCAGGAACATGGTATTACAAATCGGCAAGAAAATACAATACTTCAGTACGAGCGAACTATATTACATTACCTGCGTTTTGCCAACTTTTTTCCTAAAAGATTCCCTAGTTAATGGAATACTACGCAATTATTTCAAATAGTACCGCGTAAAATATTTGGTGCAACACTCTACTTAAATTTTACGACGCAGCTGCAACCATAAGTGTAGTAGAGTAAGATCTGCGGCCTTTTAAGTTTAGCTTTTAAATGTCTTTAATATTTATGTATACGATAGTACGAGTATATCCAATAAATTAAGCGCAGAATTTTTATCTTGTATACTTACAATTCACAATTCCACATTTTTAGGGCTCTGTACATCAAAAGGAAAAAATAACGGATCCCTTATAGGACCACTCACGTGTCTGTCTATCCTCTGTCATATATATTGCTTAGAATTTTTTGGATAGTATTTGTAACATACGGAACCCTAAGTGTGCACATACGATTTGCACCTGCCGTCTCTTTTATATATTTTTTGTTATATAAACACACCGCATTCTCTCATTTATTCAAGTTAATCAAAAATTATAACGATGTTATTGACCCACTAAATATTACAGCTTGTATCTGGCAATAAAGCTAAAATATATTATGAATTTTAACGCCACTTTAGGATTTCTAACTTATTAATATTTATATTTAAATAAATTAATGACAAACGAGACAATTTTACGACTTGGCACATACTCACAAACCACTTTAGAACAGAAGTATAATAGTATTTATTTCGATAAGTCATAAAATATTACATAAGTGTTATAACCACATCAATATACCAATGTGGTATACAGTATTATAAAATTTAAAAATGGATGACTTTTCTTTTCCCACTCCATTCTCCTACACCTTAATCCCGACCCTATACTATCCAATAAACCTATTCTATCCAATTTCTCAAGTTGACAACGCACTCGCGACTCTCCGAATGTTGCGTTCGGCCATGGGCGACGGGATTACGTAACATCAGGTGAACCGTCTGCCTGTTTATTTATTTATTCTTTATGCACTTACACATTATCTACCAGTCAACCTTTTGATGGAGCAAAGAACATTCAGTAGTTGCACAAAAAAAACAACACTAAATAGGTTTAAAGACGTAGTTATAAACAATATTGAATGAAGTGAAATGATGTCACAGCTGAAGAAGTGAACAAATTTAGATTCTCTTCCCTTCTATACAAAAATACTAGTCTGGTTACGATTTGGGACTTTTATTACAGTTAAACAGGAAACCATTTACATTTACACACGATTTTAATAGTAATATAGTGACTTCATGAAGTGACTACACAGCGCTCCCGTAATATTAATTATGCGAACAATTTTCCAATCAAATCTTCAGTAAATTGGCGTAGTTCCGAATAATCGATCGATGCTTGTTTATTAGCATCCCCACAAATAACAGCAGTACAACAGATTGTCAAGTGGTATCAAGTAGCCACTAGTGCCCGATATATCTGACCACGAAAACATTCTAGTGCTAAATCAATTCCGAGCGAATGGGTTTTTCCATGTCATTGAATTTTCCGCTTGGCATTAAGAACCATTTTTTTTTTCGGTACCCCGCGTGTGTGCGGTAGATAATTCGAAATCCGAAAAACGAACCGCTAGGTATTAAAGTGTAGTTATTTGCCAAAATATATGCTAATACCGTTTACAATCGGTTTTAGCATATCTTCGTGTTTTCAAGTGAAGAAATATTTTTTTTCATTTCTCGAAGTTAGACTTGTGTCGGACACAAGCGGTTGGTTTAAAAATAACTTATAGACTTTGCAAAAAGCGAAAAAAATACAATAATATCAATATTTATATGATAAAGCGGCGAGTTAAAAATCTAAAAAATTAATAATAAAATTGGGTTTATGTTTCCGAGGCTTTTTTTTTTTTAATTGGAAAGGAAGACAAACGAGCAGACGTTTCACCTGATGGTAAGTGATCCCGTCGCCCATGGAC
>JAOCPS010000006.1:1216558-1227826 GCA_025505425.1 Graphium colonna | reverse complement strand
GATACTCGTATATGTTTACACTGAAAGTTTTAGTAAATTAACAGTTAAATATCCACATATTTACTTCGTGAAAACATTACCTAACTAAAAATACCATAAAATTGTACATAGCACTTGAAAAACACTGAGTTGACTCTTAAAAACATATCTCTAAAACACTCAAACGTATCAACGTTTGAGAGTCTTAAAAATATTTAAATTACAGATTTTTTTCGAGTACTGTTTCATGATATCTTTACATAAAGTACGTTGCATAAAATGTTACAAGAAATATATTTTAAAACTGAACAAACGCAACTGATATAGCAGTTATGTTTCCTTTGAAAATGAAAATAAAAACACGTACAAGTAAATAATATCAAATGAAAAGAAACGCAGGACTTCCTGTTTAGGGGCAACCCTCACGATTTGAAATGAGTCACGTATGGTTCCGGCACGCGACGGAATTGTCAATAGTTGCACAGGTGCGCGCGGGTGAATAAACGGTACGCCTATTTACTTTATAATAATTTTGACATGTTATTGCGATCGAAATATAAGGTACAATATTATGACAGCAGCTTCAAAGCAGCTTTGTTTAAAATTATAAACTATAAGTAAGTTGCCACGAACATGCACATATATTTGATGATTTTTTTTTCATTTATTTAAATATTTTGTAAACAACTAAAGCTATTTCGATGCCCAACAAATTTAAATATTCTACTAATATTAGTTACATTTATTTCAAATTCCATTTAGATTGGATTTTTGCACTAACTCGAACAGTAAACGTTATTCGCTTCGCTCACCCGGTCAATAAAAATGTGTTGGTTACGTTAATTTGGGCAAATCTGGATTTTGTTAATCATTTCTTTGATACATTATGCCTGTTTTCTATATTCCAACATTGTTTTTCAGTATATTCATCTTTGGAGCCCGAATTATTATGGTGGATAACAGTTTTTCTTTCTTTAACGGTCCTTTTTTGATATTTTGGCACGTAAAATTTTCAAAGGAACCCACCCTTTAGGGTTTTTGACTTTGTAACATAGTGACATGAGATAACGCAACTAGAGAACCAGCCAGGGTTCAACCCTGAGTATTACAAAACCAACACGCGACATTTAATTAAAAGTTAACGTAAGCCGGAATTCCATTGCTCCTTTTCCATGTCGACAGAAGCTCGAAAAACGCAGGTGCATTAATTGGCACGTACCATACGATCGGTGCGTTCAGAGACGTTTAAGGTCACTCGTCAGACAAGTAACGAACTTTTTTTAAAGCCTACCGTTTTTTTAAGGAACTACCTCATTGGCCAAGATCTGAAGATTGAGTTACCTTATATTACTTTCAGAGAAAGTCAACTATAAAAATTACTTAAGTCGTGTGCTCCGACTTCGCATGCGTAGTTAATTTTTAAACGTTATCATACTGGTTTTTGAAAGTAGTTCATAATTCACATACCCATATAATTTCACTTTCTATAAGTAAAAGGTCCATTAATATCCACATACACTTACCGATATTAGCCACAACAAAGAAAAACCTAAACACGGGAATTTTTATTTTAATTTATAGTATTTATTTTTCGATGGTTACGAGAAAGATCTATTTAGGGAAAAGAGAATTAATATAAAATTAGGTTTATGTCGCGAGTGGAGAGCTGGTTCTTTTCTCTCCCAAAGGTTAAGTATAACCATTCAGCGAGGAAATGCAGCCAGCGTTCTTGGCACCATACCGCGGGATTACTCGATTATTGTAGTTAGATTAGTTATATTGCTTTGTAAATATTTTTGTTGTAAATAAATTGATATATAAAAAATAAGGTTTCTTTGTTTGCCTTAAAATTAACACCTGATACAGTAAAGCTTTACTTCACATTGGGTCTTAGATCACAGTTAATCACCCCTCTCCAATTGAACTGATAGACGGCGGATCATTTTGAAGTTTCTTCCCATGTGGGTAACAATATCGAATAATTAAAAAAAATAAGTTCCTATAATATTTTTTATGGAAAGGAATACAAACGAGCAGACGGTTCACCTGATAGTAAGCAAGCCCGTCGCCAATCGATATACGCAATATCCGGAGAGCCAACCTGAGAAATTGGTTAGAATAGGTGTGATGGAAAGTATGGATCGGATTTAGAAGGAAAAGGAGTGAGAAAAGAGAAGAGTAGACATGGACATTCAGCATCCCCAAAAGTCATGCATACTTTATTAATGCCGACTTTATAAAGGGCGGTGGTACGTCCCCGGGCGAGCGCGGCCGCAAAAGTGTAGCAAAAGCTGTAAAAAGACGTCATGATCTAACTATGTTTTTTTAAAAAAAACTCGTTCCTATCTTAATTCTATAACTGAGTAACAAAACGTATCGGTTAATTAAAATTACTTCCACGGTTTATAAACATAAATCACACATTAAGAATACGGGCATAAAGTATAAATCACAGAGCGAGAACCGTACCAAGGACAAGTGCATCATTAAATTGGGTTTCAAGTTGTATTTAACGTATTTCAACGGCTCCGCTTGCCCTTCCCACAATTAAATGAATGGAATGTTGGGAAAATGGCTCCAGTCTGTCCCACAGATAAGCCGAGGTAATCCCCGGTATAATATTATATTTTAAAAGATTTACGGCGTAGGCTCCATGACCTTATTAATTTTATGGGACCACTTGGTCCGAACCAAAACTAGTTTCCGACAGCCATGTTTAAATGCGACTACGAAAGCGTAGTCACGTATCGTGGTTGTAGAAGTGTGTAATTTGATACGTTTTTAAAAGAAAATCGATTACTGAAAGCTTCCATTAAAGCTTGGGTTAGGCGTTTACTAAATATTATATTACAACTTTCATGATATACAAATTAGAAATAAACGTATATATTTTGACTTTTAATAATTCTGAATCATTTGTTGATTATTGAAAAGTGTTACATATTAATTCCCAAGAAATACGTAGAGATATTACAACCGCGCCATGACTAGACTGTATACACAATGTACCTTATATTTTACCCCAACGTTTCACTTTTCAAAGGACAATGCCCAAAAACGGTATCAAAAATTCTCATGCATCAAGATCAAAATTATATAGTAATTATTTCCATAATTTATAATACATAACGCATCATGAATTTAACTTTTAAACCGGAAGTTTAATTTAAAGTATAAAAGTGTGAACTTCGCTTTACCTGCATGACGTTTACAAAATCTGTCATAGAGATGTACAATACACTCCTACAGGTGTTATTTACGAAAGAACTTCTGTAGGAGTTAATTTAAGTCGTCTCCAAAAAATGTCTTAACTTGGTACGGTGTTCCATATAAAAATGGGCATTGTCCTTTATAAACCGCTTCATTTTTGTTAGTTCAGCGACCGATTAAACTTGGAGACATAAAATCAAAAAAAAAGATGAAACTGTACGTAGCTTTACTAAGTGAATATCCACAAAATGGTTACAAAACCGCAAAGGTAGTAGAAACAAAAGTTAAAATTTCCAACTGTTTCTCAGGGTCATTTATCCTCAACAGGGGTTCTTTGGGGGATATAGTTCCATTGTAGGCTTCAAGCAATTGTCGTGAGATCGGCGATAAGAGCGACAATGAACCGCAATTCTAATGTTGCCATTAGGCTGGAACAATTCACAATGGCACGTGAGAGGAGTCGCATGGGAGTTTTTCAGCTATTGTAATTTTTCACAAAAACTCGTTAAGTTGTGCAATAGATAAGGATTGAGTTATAGGGTAAGGTGTGTAATGTGGTAGAGCAGAATATCTTTTCACAGCTTTTACTGCACTTCTACGGCCACGTTCGTGCGGGAAAGTACCACCGCCCTTTATAAAGTCGGCATAAAATTAAGTATGCGTGAGTTTTGGGAATGACGAGTAGCGGTTCTTCTATCTTATCGTTTCCCACTCCTTTTCCCTCCAAATCCTCAACCCGTCCCCATCCTATCCAACAAACCTGTTCCATCCAATTTCCCAGGTTTACAACGGACTTTCAACTCTCCATATGTTGCGTGAGTCTATGGGCGACGGGACCGCTTACCATCCTGGATCTTGAATACAATGCTCATAATTAATCACTCAGTAATATTTCGCTTTTTTAGCTATAAATTAGTACACAGTGATAATCACTCAGCGTTATGGACAGGATGGTGTACAACAATCAAGCAAAGCCAGTTTGTTAACTACACTAAAATTCCAATTATAATCTCGCTTCAAATATGATGCCTAATAGAAACCACTTTTTGATTCATTCATAGGAAAAGGTCTAACATACTTTTTGTAAATGGATTTTTATTCAAACTTGCTGTAATTTTATACAAACATGTTTTGGCATCGATATCAGAACGCAATTTTATTACGTATTTTTTTTCCTTCGTACTATAAACCGTAATATAGTTTTTTACCTATTTTGAACTAGAATTTTTTTTAAGGTGAGGAATATTTATGCTTGCTCATAGGACATGATATATAAAGGTGTGTGCTGAATCATTCATTAGGTTGTTTTTGTAATGAATTACAAGTACATCATTTTTCTTTTATTAACCGATTTCAAAAAAGAAGAAAGGTTCTCAATTCGAATGTTTATATGTTTTTTACGTACGTTCGTGCATATCTCCGCCATGTATGAACCGATTTTATAAATTCATTTTTCATCTAATAGGGTATTCATCCGGAACGGTCCCACCGGAAAATCGGTGAAGTAGTTGTATTAATAAATCAAAATAAAAAAAATTGATTTTTACGTATTTTTGTGAGTATTTCCGTCAATTTCAAAAATTCTTTTATATATGATAAAGCATTCTTTATAAATATTCCCATAATAAAAAAAAAATAGGAATGTTTACACATATCTCCGCAACTTATGAACTGATTTAAAAAAATAGTTTTTTTTATCTGTAGATTGCACTTCCACAATGATCCTAAAAAATTTTTTTAAGAATCGGATTGGTAGTTTGTTTTTTAAACGAAAATAACGGAGGAGATATGTTCCGAAAGTACACTTTAAGGCGTTTGAAGTCGGTTTTTGTATTTTTCTGTGAATATAAACTTGTTTCAAGTGAAAACCAATATTCGCTCGGCTCATGGCAAAAGGACCCGTGACAGCAACTGTGTCTTCACTCGACCGGCCGCGTAGAATCTCGTGAAAGTTGGCCAACGCCAAGACCAAGTGGACGCCCGCAACCAGTTTCGGTGAATCGGCAAGTGCACACCAGGGAAACTACGACGTGATACATTAAACTAGTTTAGCTTATATCGTAGATAGGCGGCTTTGATGTGTTTTTTATAGGAACACCAATTGGTTGGGCGATTTGATGGCGTTAATTTATGGAATAGATGTATCGCATACGCCTTATTGCGCAGAGATATTAAGTCAAGATTTTAAAAGGTCTATAACATAATATATGTATATATTATGTTATAGACCTTTTAAAATCTTGACTTCTTGATTTTCTATTATATTTAGAAATATTGATAATATCATGAATAAGGTATACTAAAAAACTAAATACAGTAAACGTACTATGTAAGTCATTAAGTACTAGCTTATTCAAGTGTATTTTCAAGTCGTAATGGATAAAATCCAAATGAAATCTACTTTAAGTGAAGCATTGATGTGTTTAGTGACGCTGACGGGAAAAATAACAACACAAAATTCACGAATTCACTAAACAACCTCTCTTTTGCCAAATAAAACTAAATTCATTTATTCTGTACAGCTTAGTGAAAGAAATAAGTAAAAATATTTTGCAGACAGCAAGTATTTTGTATTCCTTTTTTCCCTCTAAGCAACTATTCATGATAAGAAACTTTTTTATTGAAATTGGTACAAATAAGCAGATATTATATATTATATCCAGTAAAATTTTATAGAGTCAATCTGGAATAAATGTTGCTACAACGCTTATCACAATCATGACATCTAAGAAAATTTGCATACCCAAATTTTATATCAATTATGTATTCTAAAAATCTCGTTTTTTTCCAAAGTCGCTTTATTAATAATGCAAATTATACTTTTGCCTATCTATTGATTTCATTCATACTACTTTGAATAATGTTTAACCTATCTCATAATAGCTTCAATAATATATTGTTTAATAAAAGTAAAGATTTTTTATCGATATCAAAAATGAATAAAAACATTTTTTTAACAATTAATAGTATTACAAACCGCGTTTACTCAACAAAATACTCACTTAAGAGCAATCGTTTATCGCTGGGGTGGTTGTAAAAAATCCAAACAAATACTCGCAAGGTAGTTCTTGTCCCACTTAAGTAGGGCAGTGCCTACTCAGAGACGGTAATCAACCGGCTATTAGGCGCTTTCTTTAAGCCCGGTTCACATGAACACGGTCACGGCACCGTATCATCCGACACATCACTATAGTGCGACCAAAGTAGTAGTATAGTGATGTGCCGGATCGTTAAAAATATATATCCATGGATACGGATCCGAATACGGATATTTGGTGCCAAGATCCGCGGATACGGATACGGATCTTCTCTTTCTTACTTTATTAAGCCTACCAAAAATATGCAATCAATTGAGTTTTACAATAGATTGCATTACATAATGGTCCTTTTAGTACTTTAGGGGTATGTACTATTTGTATAGTACCTTATTTCGGTACTTGTTTTCAAAATAAGGTTGCCAAAGCTTTGATTTCAAGAAATAAAACAATAATCGGATTGAAATTTAATATGTTTTCATTGCTATCTAATTTATCTGTTTGAAGTATTTTAAGTATGTATTGAAAATTAATAATTACTTTATAAGAATCCGCAAAGATCCACAGGGAAACGGAAAAGCCAACTCGCCCTGCTGTAATTGACCGAGGGAGCGAAGCAAGTATAGTCTTCAATTACAATTGGGCCGAAAATGCATTTTATATTTAATATGTATGTATGTTTCGCAATAACTCTCGAAGCAGTGTTTCAATCGAATTGAAATTTTAAATATATGTTGGTTGTGATTATTTATTTATTGACTTGTATTGACAAAGACAATTTATTGTATCTCCAACCTACAATACTAACATAGCATTTTTAGAAATGGAAAATAACAATTGTATTCAAAACGGTTAAAATGGAGGTGGGCTGATTATTTACTAAGAGAGAAATCAGATAAATGGGCTAAGCAAACGACATTATGGACAACAAAGAATAATTCCAAAAGGAAATAGGGATAGACTAAGAAAACGATGGACAGAGACTTTAGAAAAATAGCGCGCCTCTTATAGAGTCGTAGAGTCCAAGAGAAAAAATGGAAGGAACTAGAAGACCTATGTGTCCTTAGGACACGCTGATATTCAAATTACATTTAGATAAACACACGCTTAATTTTTATTTTTATTATTTTCAGTTACTAAAATGTAACGTTAAATAAAAAGTATTGTAATTCAGAGATACAATAAATTGTCAGCAATATAGTTTAATAAGTATGTAGGTGGTATTAAATATTCTAATCTCATACATTTCTACTTAACTCGACACGGCAGCCGTGCCGTGACCGTGTACACATGGAACGGGCCTTACCCGCTTTTTATGTTTACGGTATGGCTTTCTAAGCCACATGTCCCATGCCCATTTCCACCGCGACCGTTACCTGGTAACTGAGGGTCTATAAGTGCCTTTATTAGCGCCGTAAATGGCGTTCAGTCAGACCCCCGTACCGTTGATTTGTACTTTAAACGTAATTTGTAGTTATAATTATCTTAAGAATAAAAAACAAATATATTATTAGAATATTATCAAAAATAAGAGAATAAATAAATCAAGGCCTAAATTTTTTATCGTTTTTTTTATGTTTACATAAATCTATTTTCATACATATCAAGAGCATACATGGAATTACGTGTATTAATAAAACATATGTTACACTTAAACGTAGTTATTCACAGTATGTTATTTATAATTTATGTTATGTGATTAATTGATTATGTTTATATATTCTTTTCATAATAAAATCTCGCTCAAGTACTCTGAAAAAGAGTTAAAAATTAAACTGATCAAATGTTACAATAACCCACGAAAATTGTATATTATAATTTAAAATAAAATAAGAATCTGCCTCTATATTTGTGATCGCGTGTAAGAAGAAATGAAACATACAATATTGTAATCCTATATCATGTTATCATAATAAAAAGAAAAATAACATAAATAATCATAATAAAAATAGAACACCCTGTTATAGAACAGGGGTGTTCTCTTTTAGAGGATTACACTAATTACATCATCAAGTACGCAACAACTGTTTAGAGACAAGCTATGATTAAATGGCAGATGAAACCATGGGGCAGATCTAGTTACATACTATTCCCCAATTTGCGCTGGACTTACACCCACTCGTCATGACCGAGCTTTCACGTGTCGCCTTATCAGATGTTATATGCTGTTATCATGGCCAATTTATCGACGAATTACTTGGCTGTTTCAGTTTGAACGTATAAATAACGAGCGGGGTCGATAACGGTACAGATGATAATTCTTCTTAGTGCTACAATAAATTAAACTAACTAACTAACTAATATTTAAATATATGTCCCCCTAGGACAAGCATAGTCTAGTGTGGAGGTCACTCATATCCGAAAATATAAATGGCTAGTAATTTTTCAGATTCCCTTCTTAGAAGAGAACTTTTATAGCTTACTTATACTAAATATATTTTGCTGAACCGATTATTGTGATTTTTTTTGTGGGAACTATTTGATAGTCGATTAAAGAGTAATTTCCAGGTGTGATAATAATTTAATATTCGAGTACATTAAAGTTCAATTAACGAAGACAATTTAATTCTAATTAATTTTAATCTAAACCTAAAACATTACAAAAATACTGACGGACATATTTAAATGATTCCACAAACATTTATAATCAAGTAAAGGACTCATCATAACGAAAAAAATAAGTAAAAAGAATTGCGCAACTCAAGATTAAATTGAAAGAAATTTTAATTTATAAAAGCTTACGTTAAGAATAATTAAAAATAAATAAAAGGTGAAAATGTTAAAAATTATTGATGCCCAAAACACTGCCTTTTAAATAGCGTCACAGACCGAATTCAAGAATAAAAGAATTTGCGTGGGTAGGCCGGGCGGACTTCTTTTTAATAGAGGTTTAAAGACATTTTTCTGTTAGAACCGTTAACAGGACTTTGTTTATTTTTCCAAATTGCTTTCAGGATAAGTAATATTTCATTTCAGAACAAAAAACACCAGTTTACGGCTTTTCATTTAAAGGACAATGACCATTTTAATATGGCGTAGTTGCATCAAGTCGAAACATTTTTTTGAGATTTGAGACTAGCCTGTTTATATTTATTATATTGACTCCTACAAGAGTTCTTTTCGTAAGGAAAACCCCGGGATTCGGAGTTATTTGATAAAACCAAAAAATCGATCCATCAAAAATAGTTTCTATTGCATTCTACAGTTCTATGAGCGATCGTGTAAACGTCATGTAGGTAAAGGAAAATTAAAATTTTTATGCTATAAGTTAAATTCCTTGGTTAAAATTGAAATCCATGAAGCGTAATGTCGTAAGAAATTATGGAAATAAAATATATTTTTGACATTGATGCATGAGATGCTTTTTTATTCCATTTTAAGGCATTGTCCTTTAATACAAGCACTAAATGATATGACTGGCACGTTTAATTACAGTTCAAAATGCTAATAGATTATTTGAAATACTAATATTTCTTAACCATTCAAATTAAGCTCTAGGTTTGTGTTAGGATATGGTTCACGACAATAGTCAAGTGGAGGTATTCGAACGCTCAATCACGTGATTGGAGGTCCGTATACTTAACCATTAGGCTATTGGCGCTTAAGTTTAAGTCGTAATTCTCATATGCAGCAAACACCAGTGAAAAGCACAAAAATGTTGAAGTTTTTTATCAAAATAGACAAATCCCTCGCTTAATTAAAACGTGTACTACAACATCTGCCTCCGCGGCCGTCAGAACTAATTTGAAACAACTATCGAAACTGGTTTCCGTCGGAGCGGTGAACGATTCACTAAACGTAGGTAGGTGAAAAAAAAAATATTACCGTCATGACTTTTGACACTGGGCTAATTTTCCAAGAGATTGTGATAATTGAAACCACTTATAAAGTTAATAAGATTGTCCCTGCTGTTCCTTGTTTTATATTATATATATAATATAAAACAAGGAACTATATATATATAGCTAAACATAGTGTTTTTAATTGTCAGTTATAGACAGGGTTTCCACCCACCCGTACTTTATTATAAAATATTGCACTTTATTTATGGTAATACTCTATACTTTACAAGAATATTAAAGTACGCGAAAATACTTTATTTAGCATGATTTCATTTCTCTGAAATTCACTTCTTACATAGTACAAAATATTGCTTGTAAGAAGTGTTAAATATATATATAAAAAAAGAACAACAAATTTCTTGATAATAACACAACAATATTCAAAATAATGAGAAAAACATTTCAAGCAAAATGATAAATTAAAATGAATCGTGCTTTATTTTAACGCGATGTTCTTTCTGCCTATCTTATATGTTACCAATGTACTCTATTTGCCCAAGAAAAGGTGGCAACTCTAGTTATAGATAGTTGAATAAGAAAAATGTAATCTTTTGATACAAATGCATATACCACTTTCGAAAGAGTTCTTCTTTTCGGAATATTTTTATTTCCGGGAAACCGCATACTCCATTTCTTTTATCGGTGCTATACGCATCACGTTGTAGTTTATTCATGTTAGTATCTATTATTATGTCGGAGGACCACCGTAACAATTATTTATCTATCCCTCGAGGACGTAAATCCCCGGGAACACAAAAGCCGTATGTACTTTTCCGTACCCTCAACTATGAGTATATTGTATGATGATCAGTTCAAAGTTAAGACAAACAAAACTCATGTTTGCTATTATTCATTTACACATGTTATAATTAACGTGATTCATATAAGTAAAATATAAACTCTAGCAATTGCAATGCTGCAATGCAAACCTTTAAGCATGTAGACAGTTGAAAGTATTTGATGATAAGACAAGAAACAGGGGGGCAGGATGAAGAAATGAACCTATGGACATCTCTTAAATTTAACCCATAATATACAACAAAATACAGGTTGTAGAACATAATAGACGTGGTAGAGCATAATATCTTTTCACAGATTTTGCTGCACTTCTACGACCGTGCTCGACCGGGGAAGTACCACCGCTCTTTATAAAGTCAGCATAAAATAAAGTATGCATGACTTTTGGGGATGCCGGATGGCCA
>JAOCPS010000006.1:1195548-1208201 GCA_025505425.1 Graphium colonna | reverse complement strand
AATAAAATGAAGTCCTCGTAACCGAATTACAGCCACGTCTAACAATCTACTCCAAGATCAGCCAACTGCGCAGTACATATTATAGTAAACAAGTGTATACACAAAAATAGGTGCAATCTCAATTCTTTTACTGCCTTAGGCCAAGGAAATATCCGACACGACTGGAGATAGATCAGGCGCCGGGTTGACTTTTTACAAGTCCATCTGTCGCATGAATCGTCTTTATTATCTTGCAATTAGGTGATCAGCCTGCATTGTTCGAACCCATCTAAGAAACTAAGACACAAATTTATTTTTTTCTCCCGGGATTCGAACCCACGACCCCCGAAACCACCCACGACATCGGAATATTTACCAAAATAAAACATTAAAATGTAACTTAAATATTTGATTTTGATTTAAATAAAATGTTTGTCTACCTTCATTTTCTTTGGATACTTAAAATAATTGCTATCATTAAAAGAGAACGTTTAATCGTGAAAGACTCTGTAGGCAGTTTACAGAGTAAATCATTTTGTATTTTTACACCGCTAAAGCAGTCGTTTACGAACCTTGTACAGGGACTTAGGAAACCAGCGCGCAATTTCACCCAAACATCAGACATTATTTCGCAACTGAATTAATTGTTTATTTAGTGAAATAAATTTTTGCCTGTCTGCCGAAATTGACAATACTTGCCTAAATAAAATATACCATATTGATACATTTATATGTAACATAGTAGGTGTGAAGGCGAAACATATGTACAATATGCAAAGTTATTTAAAATAAACAAAGTTACTAGTTTTTATTACGGCACGAGAGATGTCAAAAATAGATAAAATGTAATTACGTATTTGAAATATTGGAATATTTACTAGATCTTAAATATTATATTTTTTTTTATTTCCTATCGACGTTTTAATTTTTTCCATGACATACATTTAATATGCTTGAAGGAAATTACCTCATTAATAAAGAGGAGACAAATATTAAATTAAATTACAGTTAATTAGTTTTAACTAATTAAGTTTGAATTTTATATGGGAAATTAAACAATTTTAGAAATAATAAATAGTAAATATGTATTTGTTTTTGTACTTAACGTTTCTTTTTTTTCTATTACATGAATTTCATATAAGCCTAAAATTTCATATAAACCCAAAATGATAATAATTAAGTTTGAATTTATTATGGGAAATCAAACAATTGTAGAAATTATAAATGGTAAATATGTATTTCTTTTTGTCCTTAACAGTCTCCATTCTTTTATTATATTACATACGCCTAAAATGATTTCTATTTGTTAACACCAGAATTATAAAATAAATGATTCAAAATTATCGATATCATATATGAAAGAAATTGCTTTCAAACTGGAATAATATATTTTAGTGGCGGCGATTTTAAAGCCTAATAATATTAAAGTGAATATATTGAACGACTAAAAGTAAATCTATTACGTATGACGTAGGTATAACTAATGCAACGAGGTTTGAATTGGGTTAAGATGACTCAAATTAAATTAACTACTCTTTCTTATGTATTGTAAAAGTTAAGTTATTATATAGTTAAGTTTTTCAAGTTTCTCCTCCAAAGCTTGTTTTTCAAAAAATAATGTGTGCACGTGCTAATTGAAGTTGTAGTTCTTTCTTGGAGTTCAGTATTTTCATTGTTAACCAAAGTCGATAGATCTGGTAAACTTTTAATGGTGTTCGAGCTTAGAGAAAATATAGAGATATCAGGTAGCAGATTTGTCCAATATTATATTTCTGCTGTGGTGCATTTCGTTGCGTAATTTTTCGAAGTTTTTTGATGTAGGTAAATTGATCATATCTTTAATTTGCGACTTATTTGCTTGATAATTTTGCGACGCCGTGTCTCCTCCAGAAGGGTTACATTTAATGTTTCATTGCGCGGAGAGTTAGTCAAAAGTGGTTGTATTTTATTCTGTAGGCAACAATCACATTTCTTTCTGTTTTTGTTTATCTCTTTTTTACAAAAAGTGCAATGATTCATTTTATTTTTTGTTTGGTTAGATTTATTAGAAGACATTTTGTTTGTAAATTAATTTTGTTTTATTGGAAAACAAGTATTTTGGTGTTGTTGTTAGATGTCGTTGCAAATCTTAATAAGATTGACTTATGAAATCTGGTTTGCTTTTTAACTGATTTGGTTTAAAATTTCTTATAAGATATTTTGAAATATGATAAAATAATTGGGAAAAAGTTGCTCGGGCACTGTTTAGTATTACATTCGGGACCCGCAAGTTTCACGGCGGAAGCCACTAAACCGAACGTTTTGCTAGTCTTTCGGTGAAAAATAGGAAAAGGTTTTAAAGCATGTGTCGTTTGCTTATTGCATTTAAATTATAATATAAAATGGATTCTTTTTCCGATATTAGTCCTTTTTTATCTATTAAATTAAATAATTAGACAACGAAACATAATTTAAGGTCAAAAATGTATCATAAAACAATTTAAAAGTTAAATATAATAATATTTTACAAACATAAATTATATCATAACTGTCGGATATTTCTTTAGGATAATATAGGCGCACTATTTATTTGAACCAATATTATAACTTATATATTTATAAATAATGTAACATGATGTAATACAATAACATTTAAATGAGCTTAAACCGATTATATGACAATAAAAATGATACATATAAAACACCGATAAAAATATATAAAACTCTAGTAAAAGTATTTGCACAAAAAAGAAAACAAGAATAAAGTATAAGCGAGGACAGCAAAAACATGTAAAATTATAAAAAAAAACAAATTGAAAGTAGTAAAATTAAAAATAACCAAATTAAAAATATTTTAAGAAATTCAAAAAACAATATTAACTTAGTACACTACATAAATAAGAAATGTCTTTTTCATCAAGATTCGAACTCAGGTCGTGACACATTTGATATCCATACTCCTACCGCTGAGCCGTCGTGCCGTGGTGCTGGGTGAAATTGTCGATTCGTTTTTAGATGCTTCCGATATAGACCGTTACATATAGTTTTAATTAGACGGTACTTAAAGCTTATCATCGCACTAAAGATTGTACAGTACCTTATATATTTATTTGCTTGTTCTTGGTAATTTACTCCAAACTCTGATAAATTTCACATCATGATTGATTACTTTCAACCACAGTTGAATGTTTTTAGCACACTATTTAGGACGGAAACGCTGCTACCACGAAAATATGACCTCGGGAGAATAATATTGGATATAATGATGCATTGTGATATCTCATAACTGTTTTGATTGTCTTGCCCTCAGGGATACAAGCTTTAAGATAGTTTGTATATCAGAGTTATGTCTGACATCAAAGGGATTATTTTCTCTAGACCGATATTTTGTCTTTCTTTTCCTTTATGATTGGAATTTACTTTATGAGTTGACCTTGCAATTATTTTTAAAATAAATATTTTTTTAAATATCTAAAAAACTAGATAACAAATTTTGGTCGCTAATGAACTTCAATATTGTACTAATATAACCTATGTGTTTGTCGAATTTCATTCAAATTGTAGCGACTTTTTGTTATCGCGCAGTTATCGCGAAATTTACATACATATCTACATTCAAAAACAAATAAAATGCGTTTCGCCCATACTGTGATTATACAAAATTATTTTTACAGAAAATCACAAAAACCGACATCAAAAGCTTTAAAAGTGTACTTTTGAAACATATCTTCTCCGTTATCTTGATTTTGAAAACAAACTACTTATCCGATTTTAATAAAAAATTTGTCAGACCATTGTGAAATATATCCTTTCAAACATTGTGAGAATATATTCCAAATTTTGTTAAATTATTTAAAAAACAAACAGATAAACTGATTTTTTTCATTGCGGAAGGCAAGGGCTTAGCAAATTTACTTCGATTTTCACCTTGGTGTTATAGTCTGTTTAAATATTACTAATAGATCCTTAGAGTCCTGCAATTTACACATATAATAAAATCAAAAACTTGCCTTTGTTTATGCGTAGAAGACATTAGAAAAAAATAAGGCATATTCATAAAAGCAATGGAAACCAAATAAAATCTTTTAGATTTTTTCTTTCGGTCCTTGTGTCTGTTTGTACGTGTATCACACAAAAATCACCCTATGGAATTTTATGCGGTTTTTACAGCTATATTGGTGTAGGATTTCTGATTTAAAAACGAGTGTGTTTTATTTTAATCTGCGTCTCTAAATTCGCTAATCCGCAATCCTGAAATATTCTGCCGAATAAATAGGTTGACACTCTACTGCCGACTATTTGAATAATCTCTCCTTTAAAAAAATTAGGCAGTAAATACCGCGCGTTTAGTATACTTCATTAATTTTCATAGCATAATGTCCTATGGCATTCTACTTTGGGGAAACGCAGCTGATGTCGATACCATCTTTGTCCTCTAAAAGAGAGCCGCTAGAGTAGTCTATAACCTCGACCCCAAAGAATATGTAAGAAACTTGTTTAAAGAAATAAAAATATTGAGTGTTGCTTCTCATTTCATATAAGAGAATCTTATGTATGTGCATAAAAATAAGAATGAATTCCCCCATATTGTAATTCACATAATGTAAATACTAGGAATAAGCATAGATTATTTTCTTCTGTTACAAGACTAATAAGGATAAGTAAATCTTTTATGGGGCAATGTATACGCTTCTACAACAGACTCCCAGAAAACGTTCAAAATATGTCTGTTAATAAATTCAAAAAATTGTTAAAGAACGTTTATGTGTTAAAGGTTACTACAATATCAATACAAAATAAATAATCTCAAACTGATAGACAATGCTTTCGGTATTAAGTTCGCCTTGTACATGTGTAGAATATGCAAAAGTTTAAAATAAAAAAAAATAATAAAGCCCATCCAGACTTATGCCCTCGGCCAGACGAAACCAAACGACCCAGAGGTTAGAGCGTAAGGTAAAGAAACCGGCGGATGATACGAGCGGTAACGAGGTTATGATACGACTGTATGTCTGTAGATGATACGACTGTTTTCTGAACCTAAGGTTCAGATAACAGTGCTCCTGTCCCGTTTCCTGCCCGTAACACGTCAATGTGTCACGGAGTCCCAGTCGCCTCAGATGTTGTGAGAGGCTGAATGGGACTAATCCGTTAGCAGATACGACTACGGGTATAATTTTGATCAGCATCCGACCCCATATGTTGTTTTCTTCGTGGCCCAGATCCAGATATTATTGTTTATTATTTGTTTCAGTTTTTTTAAGCTTCTCGTCAAATGGAATTGTTATGTCAACCCAAAATACCCACGACTGTGCTCGGTTCAACAACAAGATTTTACAATTGTTTGCCAGTTTCATCCTGTCCGTGACAGTGAACCGGGTTCGAGATTACTTAACGGATTATTTCTATATATGGTAGTTTCAACACGCGAAAACTGCCACTTGGAACTGGTTACAAATGCTTGAAAACGTCCATGCGAGTAATTATTTTACAAATATATAGTTGAAAACAATTTAAATTTAATAAAATACAGTGGCACTGTCAATTATACGGTATAGAAACTATAATAATAGTTTAATAGAGGACAAAGGAAAAACGTGCCTACCAATTACGGGAAATAGAACAACTAGGCGGTGCAGCGTCAGGATGTGACACGTGCGCTGCCCTAGGGCGAAAAAGGATGCAGCTAGTCATGGCAATTGATTTTATTGATGCGCTCCCCACTATTACATAGCGTCAGCGAGTTTTATAGCTGTGGAATGCAATCGCGTGATCCGGTGACACAACTATTGGCTAGATCTTTGAGAGTTTTTATATTCAAATGCAAAAACGACAGCCGACGCTTTGTATTGGTAATTAACAACGTTTCACCAATTTGCCAATAACCGCGTCGATGAGGAGTGGTTTCTTGGTCCCACAACCACAACATCCACTCTGAGATGAACCGATTGGTGTTCAAATGTCGGGTGATCTTACGCTCTGAATGGATGTCAGATGATCAGATGTAATAAGTAGACTTTGGACCTACCCAAGACGATTTATTAAGGGTCAAAAAAGTATACTCATATTTTAATGATTTTACGACGTCCGATGTGGCGAATTGGTTTTTACGTGTTATATATATAAAGACTCTCAACTTCTAGTTTACTTAAAATAAATAAATATGCCCAAAACTGTACGTACTCCCTCCAAGAACAAAAACAAAGATTTAGTTTCGGCATCGCGTTTAAGACGTCAAAAAAAGCAAAACATAAATACAAGAGATAAACGACGGCGCCTTTCTGAGCCGTAAAGATATCTTGGTCGTCCAAGATATGTTTATGGCTTTCATCTGGGAATCAAGGATATGTTTGATTCCTTCCGAGAGAACAAAAGTTCGAGACTTGATGCCTTTAAAAAGTACATAACAAAAGTTAAGAAAGACATTTCCGCGACTAATAGCACTAATTGGGAAATTAAGAAATCGATAGAATTTATTTCAGAGCAAATGAATTGCATCCAGTCGAAAATCAACAGTTTGGAGGATGAATATCAAGCACTCGCGACATGTATTACAAACTTAAAAGAAAAATGCGAGTTAATGGAACGTAACAAAACAGCCACATAAAAACGCAGTGTTTCGAGATTTAAAAGTGATAACAAAGAAGCTTTATTTCATTCCACAAAGTCAATGCTGAATTCACTAGAAATGAAAATAAATTCTTATGATCTGCGAGACGTCTACCGCCTTTCCAGGACACCGGTAACCCGGACAAATACACCATCATAGCCGAGTTCTTCAATACTTTTATTAAAGGAAATATTCTAGAAGCGACCAGAAGGTTTAATAAGAGTAAATCAAACGATCAATTGAATGCAAGCCATTTGGGCATTACCAATGAAAAATCTTCCATATATTTATCATAGCTCTTTACATCGAAATCTAAGAGGCTTTTCTTTTTAGCAAGAAATTTTGCTAAAACAATCCGTGTCGTATAACTCTGCTTTTTTAAGTGCTGCTCAAATGCCGACCAACTATATCTATGACATTAACGACTACTTTTCTCCAGTTGGGGAATGTTAAGCAAATTCTAATTTCAAATCTCTTAGAATGACAGAGCAATGTCTAGCTGACTCCTTAAAATCAGAACCAAGCAACTGCCCCACTTCTTTCTTCATGAAACCGACAGATGAATACGAGGTACGTAAAATTATTAATAATTTAAAGCACGAGGCTGCACCAGGTCTGAATAATGTTAGTTCTTCGGTTCGAAAGAAAGCTGAACAAGCATTAGGCCCACCTATTACATTTTTATGTAATTTAAGTATTAAGTCTGGTATTTTGCCCTATTTTTAAAGCCAGAAACCCCTGTATGATTAATTTAATTTAACAACAATTCAATTGAATAGATTAATTAAATTGAACAGATTAATTTCGTATCAAGAAAAAGAAAATATTCTCAGTAACAGACAATTTGGATTCAGGAACAACAGATCAACGGAGGACGCTATCATAGAAGTAACAGATTATGTGGCGGATAAATTAGATAATGGATATTGGGATTTTTCTAGACTTGGCAAAATCTTTCGATACAATTTCGACTAAAATACTTTAAAAAAGTTAGAAAATATAGGGATAGGCGGTATATGCCTTGAATGGTTTCATTCTTATCTAACTGATAGAAAACAAACAGTGCGCATTGGTGATCAATGCAGCGATTGCGCTTCAGTTAATTTCGGTGTTCCACAAGGAAGTGTTCTTGGTCCATCATTGTTTCTGATCTACATAAACGACCTTTGCAATAAAAAAGTGACTAATGGGCAAATATTCAGCTATGCCGATGACGACGCTATAATTTTTTACGGAAAAACATGGGCAGAAGTAGAGGAGAATAGGAGAAAAAGTATTAATTGCCGCGTAATTGACGTTACGACTATTTGATCTGCAATGCGTTTTCGCTGCCTCAATTTACTGTGTCTTAGAAACCGAACTTATCACTGTACTTTCAGCGGTACTTTGCGCGCTTGTTCTTAAATATTCAAATAGCAAAATAATATTTCAGGGTAAATGCGTATAAGAATATATGGTTAATGAATATTAATGAAAAATTGCAACAATTGACGACCTTTAGTGAAAGGTGATTTTTATTTTGCCTTATCGAACTGCAACCAGTTTAGTGAGGACGTTTAATTGTTTTATTATAATAAAACATTGGAGGATATTTTGTGTAGTGTACTACAACATATTTAACAGAAAACATAAACGATTTAGAAAACATTTACGGTGAAAGGACCAGCAGCAATTTTATGCCGCTGCCTAGGGCACGGTTCAAACCGGGCAAGTACCAAGACCTCACAAAACACACTTGTCCACGTTATGGCTACGCATCGATTGCAACGACCACCCCCGTGTCTACAGGGGCCTATACAGGTCCCATAGCGGTGATGCCGAAACAGACCGGCTTATTGACGACATCCAAATGGCTACGGATTCCGTGCTGCAGCAGATCTACTCCGCAGAGATCATAATTCTTAGTAATTTTAACGCCCACCATGCCGAATGGCTCGGTTCACGTTCCACCGATCATGCGACTGTTGACTGATGCGATGTCTACTCTAATTCGACGAACAACGAAGTTTCGGCCGAAACTTC
Organism: Graphium colonna; assembly: GCA_025505425.1. Lineage (NCBI taxonomy): Eukaryota > Metazoa > Arthropoda > Insecta > Lepidoptera > Papilionidae > Graphium > Graphium colonna. Next base: position 1,199,611 of record JAOCPS010000006.1, on the reverse strand, counting down.
GTGTATTTGCTACCACAATTCCATTCGTTCCGCAACTTCGTTCGAACGAAGAATTTGCCATTTATGTTCTCTGAACCTACTCTTATTCACGAAGGTCGGAACGAAAATTTGATTTTGACAGATAATTCTTCGGAATTTTAACCTCGAAATTGACGACATCAAAAGTGTTACCTTTTGATTTTCGTTTGTGCGGATTTTGTTTTAAATTTGTTCGAAATGGATGCGAGAATGTTTTTAATTAAGGCTGCTCTACGAGAAGAACGCTTAGAGCGTAGAATAAATCGAGGAAGACTGCGCAACCAGTTAAATATTCATTTAATTTCCGACATAAAATTGGTTGGAAATTACAGACTCAGTCGGAAATTATTTGAGAAGTTGTGCGAAGAAATAGTGCCTCTATTACCTCGAAAGACAAGGAGTCATGGAATCGAGCCCACGGTTAAGGTACCTAGTGTATATTTTTTTATCATCCTTTTTAAAAACAATTATTAGCGTTTTTTTGTTGATAATATCTTTTTTTTAGATCCTTACGGCCTTGAATTTTTATGCTCGGGGTAGTTACCAAGGGTCTGTAGGGCAAAACTTGGATGGGCCAATGGCACAACAGACAGTTTCTCGTTGCCTGAAGGAGGTCACAACTGCTCTGAATGCACCACATATTTTAAAAAAATTCATTAAATTCCCTCAAAATAGAAATGAAAGGAATTTTATAAAGCGGCGGTGAGTAGCTAACATGTATCAAAGTTATAATTTTATTTATATTTACTAAATTTATTTTGAATTAATGGGATATTATGATGTTCCAGATTTTATGAGAAATATGGTCTTCCTGGTGTGATTGGATGCATTGATTGCTCTCATATTGCAATTGTTAGACCTTCAGAGCATGAGGAACAATATTTTAATCGAAAACATTTTCATTCGATTAACACGCAAGTTGTGAGTATAAGAGTAAAATATAAATGATTATTTTAATATGTACCATTAATGTGTGGAAAAGATTTAATTTTATGAAGAGTACAATAGGAGAATAATTAATTAAGACATAACATAACATTCATTATACATATAATTGATTCCCATTAGTCTTTACTTGCATCTTTCTTTTTAAGTGTTGACATAGTAACATTTATTTTTCTAGATATGTGATAGCGACTTCTATATAACAAATGTAGATGCTTCATATGGTGGAGCAACACATGATGCCTATATTTGGAGAGAGTGTGATATAAGAACTCACATGGAGAGTATCCGGGATGAAACTGTTTATTTGTTAGGTATATGTATTAAAATTCTATTGTCTTAGTATGGGCATGTAATGCGGAGGAATGAAGACCATGTGGTAAGAGAGGTATTGAAACTGAATGTGGAGAGATGCATGGGTAGAGGAAGGCCAAAAAGCTATGGATGCACTGTGTAAGGAATGATATGGCTGGAAAGCAAAGCTATTGCTGAAGGCAAACGGATGATGATGTGTTAAAATTTAGTTATTATTTTATATTTTAAAAACTTAGAAACATTTTTTATTTATATAGATTTATTTTATTTTAGGTGATTCTGGTTATGCTCAAAGGGAGTATATGATGACACCTCTAGATAACGCAGTTGAAGACTCTCCTGAGGGGAGATACAATATTGTCCAAAAGAATGCACGCTCCACCATTGAACGCACATTTGGTATATTAAAAGGTCGATGGAGATGTCTTCTTGCAGCTCGGGAACTGCATTACTGTCCTGAAACAGCTAGTAAAATTATAATAGCCTGCTGCGTGTTACATAATTTATGTATAAAGGATGGGATTGATGTTCCCGAGTTGACAGAAGTAGAACTCCAAACAGAAATAACTAGGCAGCCAGAAGGCAGGATAGACAGGGTTCAACCAGTTGCTTCTTCAGCTCAAGCACTACAGGCAGGTCGGAGGGCAAGGGCTGTATTAGTGCAAATGTTGGAGAGGAATAGGTGAAATAGTGCATAAAATTATAAATAATGAATAAAATACATATGCCAAAATATAATAGTTTTATTTTTCTAAGAATTGTCTAATCAGTCCACACAGCTCTTCCAGTGCAACCCTGATGCCCGTGAGCTCAGTATTCCGAGCTGTATCTCTGCCTGCACGCTCCTCTTCCAAGTGAAACAATCTACTCCTGACATCAGAGCCAGCAGCTGATAGTCTCCTTCTAGACCGTGCAAGTTATGAGGCTGCAAAACAAATTTCCAATTATTATACATTCACAGATGAAAGTCTAATACTTGAATGGTACATACTTACATACATACATTTTGTCATGCTTGCTTCCCAGCAGGGTAGGCAGAAAACATGTACTAGTATTAGTAAAATTATTTTATCAATTAATAATGTGATAAGGTTTCAAGACTTCCTATTATGCACAGCAAAGATAGACATACAAATACTCTCATCAATCAAAACATTTTGCTTCATCTACAACATTTTTTTGATAGATTATACTAAAAATATAAAACAAATGATTACAACTTTTAGGAGTCTGGGATTCATACATCAATTGTTTTAAAAGCTGCGTGGACTGACTATCTTCCTGATTGGCTTCAACATACTCCATAACTTCTGGCAAATCCAAACTTAATTAAGACTGTGGTTTGATGTTACTGAAGGTGGGCAGTTCATTAGTCTGATAGTATAAGAAATTTAGTATATGTATTTAATTTTAAATTTAATTAATTTTTAATTATATTATTTGTTTGAAAAATTAATTACAATAATTATTAAATCTAAAATGTAATTGAAAACATTATACATTGACATAAAATTTTTAAGTAAAATAATTGTTAAACAAATGAAAAAATAATTAAGAATTTTAAAGTTACCAAGCTCACCGAAGGCCGGTACTCTGTCTGTAATTTGGCGTCCAGCAAAACCATCTCCCATTATTGGCAGGACCTTTAACTACCATTGGGAGAGTGGTGGTGTAAGCGATGGTCCACCTCCAGTTGCTGAGACCGATCTTCGAGAATCAGTAGCAGCTTTTTGGCAAGATGTTTTCTATCGAACCATACCTGCATAATATAAAAGCATGAGATATTTTCTGTAACTGTTATATAGATATTAGTATGTAATTAATTAAAAACATAGGTATTTTTTGCCACTGCTGGATTGTTTTTGTGTAACTACTCATAGAAATGAGTCAATTGCACAATTCTTCCCACAGTATCTTAGCTTGGACATTGCCATCGACACCCTTCAATCTTCCACGAGCAAAATCTCTATGGTCGTCGAAAAAATTGAGAAGTGCGTCAATTTGCTCTGGAGTAGCCAATCCCATATGTGGAGCCATTTGTTAAACTGAAAATATGTGGTTATACATTCTTATTATGTAGATGAGGCGATAATTATAGTAAACAAACTATTAAATATAATATCAGGTTTACTTAAGTTCATAATCCAAAACAAACGTTGAGAACAAAATGCAGACTCAAAGTGCAGTACACCTTGGAACCTTCTCACGAAATATTTATCACGAAAGCGAAATATGTGAAAAGAACTTGAAGCCATGATTAATGAAACACTTGAATAACAAACTTTACAAAACTTTTTTTAATTATTTTACACAAAAAATCCTTAATGACATTTGGCAACATCGTAAATATACGTAAAATTTTAGTTGTCGTACATTTTTACCACTGTATGCCTGAAATAGGACTCTTTGAGTAGGTCAGTTAACATCATCAGTGAAAAGGTTTTTTAGAGTGTCTCTGTAGATTTCATTAAAAATAAATTTTGTACGTATATGTTTATACTTGGTACATGGAAATTACAAAAAATACAAAGTTTATTACAAGCTAAATATATCATTTGAACATAAAGCCAATTAATTATATTATTTTAAGATTATGCAAAAACCGGAATTTGCCGCAAATGACATATAAAAAGACGGTCACGAAAATTGTCTTTTGATCCGAACTTCATGTGGGTGTTCGAAAATGTTATAGAGTTAGGTCCATTCCAAAATTTCGTTTGAAATTCGTTCGTTAACGAAGTTTCGTTTCGTCGAATTAGAGTAGACGCCATGGTCCCATGCAATC
>JAOCPS010000006.1:1181837-1194964 GCA_025505425.1 Graphium colonna | reverse complement strand
GGAAATAATCAACAAAAAACAATAGAAGTTTGCTTAAACTCGAAAATATAACCTAACTTCAACCAAGCGCTTTCAATAAATCTCAACGGGCAGCTTGTAAAGCTTGATGGAAATCTAAAAAAGATTGCGCCAAACGCTAAACTGTGACAGTTTAGCGTTTGACAGTTGTTTGTAGATTTCCAGTCATTGCAGCTTTACACTACACATTTCTTAATGTGCAGTCTCTTTCATCTGTTTTTGTCAGTTCTTATATTCTACTTGTAGATGTAGGTACTATTTTAATTTTTGTTTTTTTTCAAACTTTGTTTCAGCTCGCCACCACACGAGACATACACGCGACCGCAATCTAGTGCTCGCGGGCACAGCACAAAGTCGTACTCCCGTTCACGATCTCGTTCTTCATCAAGATCGCGTTCATGGCGTAAATCACGGTCAAGGTCACGGTCAAGATCACGTTCAAGATCGCGCTCAAGGGCTCGCTCGAGGTCACGGTCGAGGTCCAGGTCGCGTTCGTCTAGCTCATACAAGAGGTCAAGGACACGGTCGAGGTCGTGGTCGAAATCACGCCCGACACGAGGCAGGCGTTCCCGAAGTCCTTCCAAGTTTGTATACGTCCTATAAAGTTGTAATGTATAAAAGAGTCCAGTGTAGGAAGCATTCTAGTAGGTGGTAGAGCATAACATCTTTTCACAGCTTTTGCTGACCTCATACCGCTGCGCTAGCCGGGGAAATACTGCTATATATATTCTTTTTTTTCTCACTCCTTTCCTCTCCAAATCCCTAATCCCAATCCAATCTTATACACTAAATCTATTTTATCCAATTTCCCAGGTTGACATCGCACTCGCCACTCTTTGGATGTTATGTGTATCCATGGGCGACGGGAACACTTAATATCAAGTAAACTGTCTGCTCATTTGTCTTCTTTCCCATAAAGAAACCATTTCTTGTCTCATTGGGTTATGAGAGACACAAAGAAAACAGGAAGTGCACCTGGGTCCACCAACTTTGCACTATAAAGAGTTAATACTTTGTTAAGGCCCTAAATGGAGGTGAAATGAGTGGTGTTCGAAACCCTCACATGCCCTCTCATTAATCTTATTTTAAAAGATATTGTTGCTAAAAAATTTGCTAGTATTAAGATTTTTGGTTGTCTTTTTTTTTTAAGTTTTTTTTAAATATATACATAATTCTTTGGTAACCAACTCTGTTCTCATTTGCAGCAGCACCTGTGGCCCATCAAATCACAACAATTCAAGGTCGATGTCATATGACAGGTAAACTAATTTATATAATTCTGTTTTCGAACAAGGTATGTTATAAATAGCGACTTTTAAAATTATAAAAATATAAAACTACAGGATAATTGGTGGTAAGTTCTTTCAAATTAAAAAAATATACTGAAGTGATTAACACCTTAAAATTTCATGAATACTAAATAATCTAATCTTATTACAATTTAATTGATTAGACAGATCATGAACCCTTAATAGTATTTCTGCTATATATTACTTTGTTAATTTTGAATTAAAAAAATGAATACCCAATAAGTGTAAAAGCACTGTAATTTTTAATGGTCTAGTAATTTATTAGAATTAAAAAAAGAAATTTTTAAACCTAACTAATTTCGTCAACAAGTTTAAGAACCTCAAAAATAATTTCATCTGTTTATTGCCGAACGTTATGCACAAATATGAAGTTTAATTTTCAAGTACAAAAATATCCATTTTAATAAAAGATAGAAAGTTGACAAAGTTTAGTTTTTTTTTAAAGAATTAGTTATAAAATTGGAGTAAAGGCAATTTTATGTGATATTGCAAGATGTCAGTGAATTTTTGTTGATATGTTGAGATCGATAAGCAAGCCATTTAGCGTAATTGCTAAGTCTTGGTTTACCTATTAATTGGAACACACTGTACTGTTTATATGTAACAGATGGGGAAATATATGGTTGCTAAATAACTTGAAATCGGTTATTACAGCAATGACAAAGCTATGCAGAACAAACCCACCGTGCCAAGGTATTATGGGCGCCGAAAAGAGGACAAGTCATCCAGTGAACTCTCCGTAGACTCAGACTCAAGTGATAACGACAACAGGAAAAATAAGTAAGTTTCATACATATATATTTTGTATGTTACTTTTCGACTCCAAGGGATAGGTTGAGTTTTTAATTTGAAATTTCTATGTTAAATGCTTTTTGACTATTGACTAGACTTTGTTCACAATTTCCGACATTTGCGCCTGGCTAAATAAGAAGTACCTTTTTTATTTATTATATATAGGACATGTTTCAGGACAAGATTATTTTTTAATATATACATATTTGTTTTTTTTTATTTCTTTATATAGAGTATTATCTGGTGCTCCCTACAGTTTCCCGTTTTGGCAATGTTTTTCATTGACTCTTCGCTCCTGTTGTTCGTAGTGTGATGTTATATAGCTTAAACCTTTCCTCAATGCAATGTCCAACCTTAATACAACATTAAATAAATTTTTCAATTTGGACTAGTACCTGAGATTAGTCCATTCAACAAAGCAATTTCTTTAGCTTTATATTATTATTATAGGTTAAACAGAGTTAAAGAATATCATCTTGTATAAGTAGCAGACATATGTCTAAGTGACATCAAAAATCAACAGATTCTGTATCAGACATGTAAAGGCTGTGATTACATTTGTTTGCCATTGCAGCTAAAGATGTGTTAATAATTATTTTATTAAATCAGCTTTTTATCGCTCTGTAGTGTTATCTACATAGCTTTTTGATGACATTTCATTACACATTCACAGTCTGTATTTCTACCTATGGTCTATATTCCTGAATTAGTTTGGATGTGTTTAAGATTTTTTAGATTAGATGGGTTTTTGTTTTTGATTTTGAAATCAATAATATTATGGGACCTTGTAAGTAAGTTTATATTTGTATTATTATATTGTTTGTTTTGATTGGTCCCTGGTTAACATATGTTATGATGAAGACTGGATATATTTTTATATGTTATATCATTTATTATGATTATTTTCGAAATAGTAACATAAGTAACTTCAAAAAGAAATATGTAGCATATTACTCAATATTTGGCTACATTTGCATAAGTAATTTTAAGGAGGGAAAATTAAAATGAGATGACTTTGATAACAATCAAGCTTCTAAAATGTTAACAAAATTCAAAAGTCAGTCAGTTTTGAATTTTGTACTAAATTTAGTTTCAGATCAAATTTGGAACTCTAAATTTTTGTTCAATAGATAAGGTTTTGTTTATTTATTTCAGATCATCGGTGGGCAATAAGTCAAACACAAACCAGAATCAGTTACGATTGTCTGGATCCAGCACCAAAGTCAGTAAGAATCATTTGTTTCTCCATTTGTACGCTTTCATTTTTAGCACATTCTCTCCCTTTAAACTACTTTGAGTTTTGCGGAATGTATTGTGAAAGATGAAAAAGTTCTGCCTGAGGACTTTTTTATATAACTTATCTTAATAAATATTGCAATAAGTTATGTAGATTGTACAACTGCTTTATATACTGTTTTTGAGATTGTATGTTTTCTAAACCATTTGAATTGATTTTAATTTTTATAGTAAATGCATGGCATATTTTATATTTAACCCAAAGTAATACTTTATGTTTAATTTTGTCTTATAATATATTGTTTATTATATGTTATGTAATTATGTGTTTAAATTTGTTGATAATTTTTGAATCATCATCATATTAGATGCTGGTTCATTGGTCGGAATGAGGATTGTAAACAATACTTGTTTTTCAGGTCCCATCAAGAGAAACACTTTCACTGAAGGAAAAATTAAAACGAAAAATGCAAGCTCAGTTATCAAAGCAATGTAAGTAATTTTTGTAATGTAACATTGTTTTACTTTACACATGCAAATTTGTGCACCTAAAAATATTAATATTTCTTAGAAATGTGTATAAGTCCACCAACTTACAATTGTACTATATCCTATACCTTTTTTATTTGTCTAGATGAATCCATCCCCTAACAGTTCGATAGTATAAATTGAATATTATTTTATAATTTTATAGCTTTTGCTGCACCCCCCCCCCCCGTAGAATTGCCACCACTCTTTATAAAGTCAGCATAAAATAAAGTTTGCATGACTTGGGGTTGCTGGATGGCCATTTCTACCGTTTTCTTTTCCCACTCCTTTCCCTCCAAATCCCTAGTTCCGACCCAATCCTATCCAATAAACCTATTCTATCCAATTTTCCAAGTTGACTACGCACTCACGACTCTTCTGATGTCGTGTGTGTCGATGGGTGACGGGATCACTTAACAGCAGGTGACCCGTCTGCTTGTTTGTTTTCAATCCATAAAAAAACTTGTTTTTTAATTAAGTATTTATGAAGAATTGATTCTGTAACTTATTTGACGGAGTTTCACTGTGTGTATTTTACAGAGATGCATTTAATGTGTATATTTTACATAGACATATGAATTCCATTGCCATTTGAATGCAATTTCAATCGGCAAGGACATTTATATGCCTATAATATATTGATGGTTAAAAGGCAAAGTGACTCACGAACGATTTGGCTCTTATACAGTACAGCAATTTTAAGGTTTAAAAGAATTGTATTGCAGGCGGTATTAATAGGTCAAATATGTAAAAATAACACCCTAATATTTTCAATTTTAAGTTCTCTTTGTATCCAAACCAAAAAGTAAACCAAACTTAAAATTATTATTTTTTTAATTTTAATTTGCTTTGCTCTAAAACGACCAAATGGTTCGTGAGTCACTTTGCCTTTTAACCGCCGATAAAACATAACCGCCTCCGGGTTCGAATCCCGCAGGGGAACAATAACTTTGTGTTGTTGTTTCTTGGTTGGATTATGGCAATGCGGGCTGAAAAGAATGATGATCCATGCGTCTGAACTCTCTCCGGTCGTGTCGCATATCCGTCTAATCGGGCTTTGAAAGTGCACCTGTGTCTGCGCGTACACTTGTGCACTATAATATCTCCTGCGCAGTTGGCTAATTTCTGAGTAGATAAGCCGCCGTGGCCGAAATTCGGTCAGGAGGACTTTATTTATTTAACATAATAATGAAATGGTATGGTTTGATAAAAGTCGACAATGTGTTATTCCAGTGCGTGCCGACAAGCGGGCTGAGGCCGAGCGGCAGGAGCGGGAGAGCCGGCGCCAGGCGCGGCGCGACGAGGAAATGCGCGAACTGGTCATCAAGCTCAGGCGCAAGTCTGTACACGCACACACACTCATACACACATCTTAAATCTTCTCTCTAGCCTTCTTCCAAAGTTCCTTGGGTTTGTCTTCTAATCCAATCAAATATTATCTTTATCAGTTTTTACACAGATAACCCAACCATGAAACAACAACAAAGTCATTGTCCCCCTGTAGGATTCGAACCTACAACCTCCGTGTTGCAAGGGCCCATACATCTAGGCCATGGTGGCGGTTTCACACCTCCATCGAGTAACATCGTAACTCAAATTTGCCACTTTTCAGGACGAGCAATTAAAGGTTTAAAGAATTTATAAATCATAAACTGTTTAATTAATGTCAGGTATTGCTTGTTTATTAGTGTTATATTTTCAAGCTCTACCTTACTATCTTTTAAAGGTCTAAAAAATCGTTTTCATGGTGTTAAAGACTTACGATGAAAAAGAATTATATTTTGAGCATTACCAAAATCGTAACTAAAAATACGACAGCAAAATAAAAGGTGAAATCTTTCAACTGTTTAGTTATTACCATCGTATTATAACGTACAGGATTTTTAAATGAGGTTTGGACAGTGTTATGATCGTAAGTCATTGTTTTAAGTAACTTAATCTAATAACATTTATTTTTCATTTATGTTATACAATAATTACCTCAAATTACAATAAATTTATCCAAAAAATACTCCACTGCATAAAACTTGTTTCGCCTGTATGTACAAACAGTTTCGAAACATACCAATTTTTATTACTCATTGGTCTAAATATTAACGAATGTATTAATTGTAGCTTTGAACAGACGTAAATATAAAAATTATTAAAAAACTATACAGTTAGCTTCAAAAGCTAACTGTATAGTTTTGTGATTAATTACAAACAAAACAAAAAGGTTTTCGAAATAGAATGATTTTATAAAGACTAACAATCATCATCGAAAATAAATTTACACTGTATATCCCATAATAGCCTTCTACACTCTTTAAAGTCTGAGATATAACATTGTAATTCATTATACTGTGTTACAAACGGCAAAAAGTAAGTTACTAAACTCTTAAATATGAAGATAACATTTATCTGATCTCAGGCCCTATTGCACTTATAGGAACGATTATTAGATAGAAAATAGAGAAAAAAATGCTTAATACGGCTATAATAAAATTGTAAATAATCGTAAATTGAGTTACGATATTGCTCGATAGGAGTGTCGATATCAAATATGCATTATATCCACAGACGTGCAAAAAATCCTTAGATATATTATGACATAATGAATATTTACGACATACATTATTTATGATTATTTATTACGACATAATGAAATCAAACCATTTTTGAAGAAGTTGATAACTGGTGATGAAAAGTGAATTTTGAATGTAGAACGTGCAAAAAAGGTTGTGGTTTGGCTTATCAGAGACTCTGGCAAAACCAGAAATAACTTGCAACAAGATGACGCTATGTGTGTGTGTAGTGGGATTAAAAGTGCATTGTTACCACCATTCACTATTACCACCACTAAGAATTATCGATTCTGAACTCTATTGCAACAACTGATGAGATAAAAGCATGAATTTGAGTGAAAGCAGCCAGAATTAATTAACAGAAGGGGTGTGGTTTTATTCATTATGATAACACTTGACCTCCCACATCTTTAGCCACTCAGCAAAAAGAGAGATTTTGGTTGGGAGAAATAGGTCGCCGTATAGTCCTAACCTTGCACCTGTCTCGGTTTCTTCAGAATTCTTTAGGCAGTATCAGGTTAATATCATGAGAAGACTGCCAAAACCACTTGTCGCGGTTTTTTGATCAGAAGTCCCAAGATTTCCATCTACAAGATGGCATAAAGTTATCGAGCAAAACGGCAAATACATACTTTAGGGAAATGTAAATAAACTGTATTACTTTTAATTTAATTTTCATATAAAATGCGAAGAAACTTTTTCCCCAACCTAATATGTTAAATTTCGTCCACTGTATACCCAATGCCCATTTATAACTCCGTTTTTTATCGCTATATGTTTCCACTCTTATTAAAACCATCCATGATTATTCTACCTATTGCTCTATATTCTCGAAATGCAACTAAGTCCTTTGTTTGTTGTGGGTAGCGAGTATAACTTGGAATTAGGTGAGACTTCAACTTGTCATCTTTTTCTGTACACGAATAAAAATTCGACATTTCTTAAGCAACTTCATGTAAACAAAAATAATGATATTTATTATATACATGCTGATATGAAATATTTCATATATTTTACTACAGACAAACTTAGTCCTGACAATTACAAACACAACAAAAAAGAATTAAACAAATTGATGCAGTCATTCTAATGTGATTTGCGTTGCATTTTAGTCATGCATATATTCTAATTTTTCGTTTTAATGTTGGCTTATTTTAAGTAACTAGCAATAATCTTTGGCGACTAATTTTTTCCATATTAATTCACTTCAAATTTATTTTGTAATTGACAATCTATATCCATTAATGTATTTTAGAATAATGTTTCACTAGTGAATAATTTTTCATCTGTTTTGATTAATCAATTCATAAAATTGCATTTCGGGAAATTCAGTTTTAACTCTCAAACTGTCCTAGCTTAATTTTTAATTTCTTAATTAGTAATTTGAATTTGTTGATTGACTTTAATCTAATTTCTTATTTTTCTAAAAAAATTAATGCATAAGCTCGAGATTCGGTGTGTGTTTTTTGTTTAACACTAAACCTAGTTGGTTTATTTTTGTTTAAGAAAATATAATCCAAAATGATGTTGCGTTTTTTTTTAAATTATAAGAACAGAATTTCCTAATCACAACCGGTCCTCTTTTGTAGATATATTTGTAATCCCTAGATAATTATATTTTTTTTTAAATGTAGACAATTTTTTTTCCGAACTGCTCAGGCAACGCGAAATGAGGCATCAGCAGAATCGACGCTCGAGTGACGATAATTCCGATAGGAGCCGTAGCGGATCGTCGTCGAGGTATATTTTTAGTTGGCTTATTATATTTGGTTATTATATTTTTATTTTGTTTTATATAATTATTATATAATTTGAATTTATATTTTTTATATACTTATCTATGATAAAAATTATATTTTGTATTATACAATTCAAAATTTTATTGAGCTAAATTATGACGTAATTAATATAAAGCTGACTTTAGAAATTATATTTAATTTGCTTAATTAGCACATCATTTTGCTCTTCGAAATATTTTTTGGTTTTATGTATCACTTGTTTTGACAAACTTGCTTGGATTTCGGCCAATCTGTTGTTGTTGCCTCTATCATTAAATCGACAAATACAATGGTGCGCAATTGCCAAAAGTCTTAAGTAAGTAATGCCTTGATTTTTAACATTTTCTTTTTATGTTTAGACATTCGCCAATTGTGGATAAAAGGAGGGATAGGAGTCGTTCTAAGTCTCCGTCGCCCAAACCGAAGCGCATACCTGTGTGGGAGACTGGGGAATCCCCGCCATACAGACCAAAAACCCAAGAAACAGGTGAAAGTTCTAATCAAAACGCAAGAAGACGGTATCCGGAGCATTATGAAAGAAAATATGAAGTTGAAAAACCCCAGAACATTCCTAATAGATTCGACCGATATTCGAAAGATAATCGTTATGATAAAGCTTATGAGAAATGGGAGCAAGAGAAAGGATATAAAGAGAGAAATTTTAACACCCGTGGAGGGTTTAAAAGTGAACATATATCAAAATGGCAGAACCAAAGTACCGAAGATAATGATAGTGCAGGATATTCAAAGGGAAAAGTAAAACTGGTTGATTACTAGATGTACTTGTAAAGCGGTTTGGATTTTGTATAATAATTAGTTAAGGTAAATGTAATAAAACATTTAACATTATAAAGTCTTTATTATTTACACAAAATATGCCTACTTAACTATTTTTAAACTTCAGTCATACATAAATAGCGTTACACATATGGGTTCAGTGCTGTTTTACTTATATTCTATTTACTTTATCAACAAATTATACACAATGATTTAATTCCTATTGTTCTTAAAATTATTACTTATAAATAAATGCTGGACATGCTATTATTTACACTTCTTGATAGATAAACATCTCTAAGTATCTAACTGAATAAATTGCCTTGTGTGAACGATTTCATTTTAAAATATAAAGTCAGTTTTCTTCAAAACAGTAATGTTCAGAAGCTTTTATTGAGATTAGTTGATGAATTAATGGTTTAATTTATTAGGCAAGCAATGGTAAAATTGCAGTATGCACAAATGTGATATAATATAAAAGTAAAAAAAAACTATTCTATAAATCTCATCATATTAAACGATTCTGTCAAATAATAATTTGTAATGTAATAACATCTCTGGTAAGCGATAGCTTTAGGCTGTAATTCATGGTATAAATTATTTACTAGTTGATTAATTGAACTTGACCTTAATTTTATGTATAAATATGTTACAAAATACAGCTTGACACAAGAATACCTACAGGTCCTGTTTTTATTGTTTCATAATATAAACATATTCAAGTGAACCGAGAATACCTAAAGAATATATGTTCAGTCACTCAGTGTGTCAACATCGATGTCTTCATTATCTTCGTGGACTATATTCGAGGCGTCTGGGTCTTTTATAGGGCCCATCGTACTTCCGAGGCCCGCACGACCCTCTTTTGTGTGTCGCCATTTCATGCGGCGATTTTGAAACCACACTTTCACCTGTAATCAGAATTGTTTTTATTTAGATTATTGTCATCTATACTAATGTAATAAAGCTTAAGAGATTATTGATCGTTTATTTTAACGAAAGAATGGAATTTTTTTTTTTTAAATGACAGGTACAATTGTGAGAAATAAGGCTTATTTTAATCATGGCTTCACGAAGGCCAGAGCTAGTTTGTATATTTAGTTGGGCCGTTTAAATAACCGGTAAAGATTTCTTATACGTATTTTCAATTTTCTTGCATTTTCCTTTAGATTCTTTCCCATAAAGCATAGTTTTGATATTCAACCGTAGTTGTTATTAAACATAGGCAACTTCTAATGAGGAATACCATTTTAACACAATTCAGAAATAAGTCCTTGCCTGGTCTTATTACATTGTTGAATTTTTTTTCGTAAAGTATATTTTTTCCTGCAAAGTATATTGTTTTATGAACTGTATGAAGCAGGGTTGTTCTTGATACAGGTTTTTACTGTATAAGCGGATGCTGTTGCTGATATTAATAAGCTAGTAGTTTGCGGAAAAAAACGCAATTCCTAGGTAATTTAATTTTTATTTTAATGTTAAATTGATTACTGTTTTAAAAATGATTCAAATTAGGCTTTAACAAGTCTTATTGTGGTTTGTGTTCTCTACTAAAGTACAAAACAATTATACTGTTGGTACAAATAATAGTTTTCTTGTTTGTAAAACGAGTATCATTTTACACAAAATTAAAAATTGTCTTAAATCGTCTTACAGAAGAACTTTGTTCACTTTTAAGGCGTTGTTTTAGAAATATTTTAGGACCTATTTAGAAATAAATTTATTCAGATAAAATCAATTTTAAAAATCGATTCAGAGATAACGGAGTTTTGAGGTCACAAACAAAAAAATACAACCAATTTCAAAACCTTCTCCTTTTCTAAAGCCGGCATTTTTGATCGCGAGTTACCTACACGCTTTATTATTTAATTTATTGACAATAACCACATTAAAATAAAAGTTTGTGTACTTATGTACGCACGTAAGAGGTTATACTTGTTTGGCCTAACTTGATAAAAATCTTTCAAAAATTTTTATCTTTGGCGTTATCCTACGTTTGTAGAAGAAACGACACTAATAATAGGAAAAAGGGATTATATACATTGAACGTTTTATTATAACGCATTATCTAGTTAAATAAAGTTTATTCAAATATATTCACTACATGATAAATGACGACATGACATGTTGACTAGCTAACTTCATAATGATGTGCGCGCGCATTGTAAAAATTTACTCTCGATCTAACTTCTAGGCATGGGCCATTTCAGTGATTTTTCACTTGCTACCGGTTATATAACGTTCTCATTGTAGGCAACGATAACGTTATATAACCGATAACAAGTGAAAAGGCCCATGCCTACTAATTATTGTTCGGTGTACGCGCGCATCGTTAATATGTACACTCATCATTTTCCCCAAACGTGCCAAAAAAAGCATTACTTAAAAAAAATATTATAATCCTAACTTTAATTATATTAACCCTACTCTGCGCTGTATGTTAACAAGAACACTAGCTAGTCGAATATTTCGTATACGCGAGAATCAGTGCAACATGAATAGGATTCGCACACAAACGGTTCTTTGTTTTTTATGTTTCTTGTTATAGCAGCAACCTATTATGAATCATAAGATTTAACTAGCTCACTGACGGACGGCTAAGTCTTAGCAAGAGCGTCGCGTTAGTTACCCTTCTTGTACGGAACCCTAAACACTAAGTCTACTGTCGCGCGGCGTACCATTATTTGTTGTGGAATAAAAAAAAAAAGTGTATTAAATAAAAAAAAACTACATCTCACCTGAGCGTCTGTAAGTCCTAGTGTCGCAGCCAATTGTCGCCTATCAGGTTTCGTTATGTATTTCTGTATCTGGAATCGTCTTTCTAACCCCTTTCTCTGGAGATTGCTGAAAACTGCGCGCGACCACGATCGCTTTCTTTTGCCGCTGGATGTGACATCACAGCGCGGCGCAGAAGGCTGCTGGGGCGGGGAACCTCTAGGCAGCGGTAGCCTGTACACTGTAACAAAAAGAGAAATTAATATTAAGTCATTAGAGTTATATACGTATGGAAAATATACAGTAAAAGTCAAATATGCTTTCCGTTAGTGATCGTAAGTAAATAAATATCTATAGGTATAGCAGAGACTTGAATAATTGTAAATTGCCAGTAGGGGGAAGGGGAGTAATCATTACAGGTGGCGGCACAACTGAGAAAAATATTCATTTTCAAGATAATATGGCGAAAGCAACTCTTTTGCAACTTGTTCCCATTAATGTAGATTATAATAGATACGCAGATATGAGATGGCCGCACGACACGGTGCCACTGTATTAAAACTGCCCCCATAACATTGCGAGCTTAACCCCATAGAACTGATGCAGGTAAATGGGCACGTAGCAAAAAATAATGCGACGTGTACACTAGAAGATGTAAAAAACTTATTTAGAAGGTGTAAATAATGTCACATCCGAGAAATGGGGTAATTGCGTGTCGCATTTATTAAAAGAGGAACACGAAATGAGAGGGCTTGATTCTTGATCTGTTAATTGACGAAGTAACAAACAGATTTGTTTTAAATGTCACAGATAGCTATAGTGACATTTCAATAAATGCCATTTAAATGTCACATTGTCGCTTTATTTAATTTTATTTTTTAACCCTAAGCAAGGTTTAGGCTAATATATTTTTCAATCCTTTATTCACATAGCAACTAGTGCTAGATAGTATCAACGGAATATGGAGAAAATCCGCAGGTAAGACACAAACGAACACCTCTACTAACTAGCTCAGGTTTGTAATATTGCATGCATGACGACATGAAATCATCATGAGCATCAAGCATCCTCCTAAAGTCTTTCTAAAGTCAAAATTTCTTGTATCAATATAAATTTGTTTCAAGAAGCGCCAAGAAATTCTGCTGATACTAGTCTTCTGACGATGATGTTTTACACAAAAGTAAATTCATAGTGAGTAATATTGGTTATTACAGGAGATTGTCAAATCATACTCGGGTAGACTATCTTACTGTAGGATATTTATAACTTATTTATTTTCCGTTCCTTTAGCTCTTCAACCTTGTCGTTGGCAAAATCATCGATAGTAACGATGGAATTTTGTTTTTGAGACTTACGCGAATATTAGACATTTTTAAATAATACAACTTTACGGATTTTATCGCGGTTTA
>JAOCPS010000006.1:1156557-1169144 GCA_025505425.1 Graphium colonna | reverse complement strand
GCAAAATATTATATAATCTATCTGCCTAACTAAAGTACAATATATATATATATATATATATATATATATATGTATGTATATATATATATATATATATACATATATATATTTTCATGAACAATCAACTTCTACTTAATAAGTGGTCACCCTATTTGTAAGAACCTCAATGGTCCGACTGTTAAGGCGGGCGATGAGTTCTTTTACGAGGCGATTTCGAGACGAATTCAATTTAGTTTAGAGAGTCGTCGCTCGTAAACCCTTGACCCATACACCCCCAGTTTAGCCTTCCTTTTATATTGGCCATTCATCGATTTAAACGTAACGTGTTAATCTGAATTATAAAAACAAATTGTCCAAATTGTGTCCACAATTACCACCAAATATTATTATCGTCGGTGAATAAGAAGTGATTCCGTTGACTCTAGAACCACAACAACCAGAGAGATGAATCGCAAGCTTTGGAGAGACGAGAAGAAGAAATGAAAGAGAACGCGATATTCAGGATGGAAGATGGAATGGAGTAGAAAAAATATCCCTTTCCTCTTAACAATCGGCCATCTAATAACCTCTCAAATATAAATAAAAATTTAGAGAACACAATATTTTATTTACTAAAAAGTATAGTGAAGTGACAGCCTATTTTCAAATTGTCCCACTGCTGGGCAAAGGCCTCCTCTAGACAGAGGACCACGAGGCCCAAGTATGCCTTGGCGAACGCCATATATGAGAAACATTATTTATTAGATGTTCAAGTTTCCTCATGATGTTTTCCTTCACCACAGAGCACGTGGTAAATTAGCTCTAGAAAATTGTAATTAGAAAAATAACAATTTCATTGGTGCCGGCTTCGGGGATCGTACTCAGGTTCACATCGAGTATCAGAATTAAAGGCAAGCACCCGGACACTGAGTTATCACGGTTACCATAAGTGAAGATTAAGTAGCACCAATAATTCTAAGTTTAGATAAAATCTAGAGGAAAACGCAAAATAAATAGAATACAGCTATCAATATCAATATTGCAATTTTATAATGCTGATATTTTAAGAGACACACTTAATGCGTTTTTAGGGGTCCGTAGTCCACTAGGATCCCTTATAGTTTCGCCATGTCTGTCCGTCTTTCCGTCGGGGCTCGTACTCCGCTGTTTCTGCACCGATTGTCACGTAAATTAGTTGTTTTTAAAATTATGTAAACTTTTTTTTTAACCTCCTCTTCCATACAACGAAAAGAAAATTCGACTTATCCCACCCTGTGGGCTATCGTTGGAAAGCTCGTTTAAAATGCAACAAAAATTGCCTGTAAACTATGTAGATCAAATCCAGTTTCGAGGTATTTTAATACAAAATTAAAATATAATTTTGAAAAAAATGTGCTATATACCTATAAGTAAATACTGTCAACTAAAAATATAACGGACTCGATATCATACATAGTTATATTTATACAACTCGACAAACTTATGTACTTACAGTCGTCCTAACAAAATGTATGGAGTCAACAGCAAAATGAAACTTGTCGGTATTTTTTTTTGTCGAGCGGTCGAACGGACCATCGGATCGGATGGCTACGGAATCGGATCGGATGGCTACGGAACCCTTTCATGTGCGTGCCCTACGCGCCCTTGGCCAGTTTTTTTAATAGCGAAGGTGCTATAAATATAGAAAAATACGTAGTTATGTTTAAAAGCGTTTATTTCTAAACCCTTACAAATGTTATGATACAAAACCCAAAAACCGTCAGGGATACGAAAAAGATTCCCGGATTAATTCTAATGTCCTGAAAAATTATTTGATAAATTCTAAAATTACGCAAACAAAGCCTCAAGCGGAAGTAAGTATCTTTATGAAAACAAAATATGTGCATAACTACTTCTGCACTTTATTCATTTCTATTTGCATAAATGCAATACGCTTTTAACTTATTTCAAAAAGATGTTTATAAACAGAGTCGTTGTTAGAGCGTATATGACTAAAACAAAATGCTAAAAACTCGTAGTTCCCATTGTACCAACTTATTTGCTGTAACCCGTCATCCTCACTAGCGACATGTGTATATGAGGGCTTATCTCCCAGCCACCGGCGAAGAGGCCCAACTTCACCAACAAATTAAACTATAGTTAAGTTCTTTAAACGCGCATGGAGCATATCAACTTGTACAATACTTTTACATTATTTTATTGTGTTCTAATTATGAACAATATTACATTAAGTTATTTAAAATAATCTAGACAATTTAAAAATTATAAAAATTTATCGAAGTTATACAAAGCATTCTTTACAAGAGTATTTTCACAGAAAATTACAAAAACCAACTTCAAACGCTTTAAAAATATCCTTTCAGAAACATATTGCTCCCCTTATCATGATTTAATTTTGATATAAATTTTTATTGTACCATTTCGGAGCATAACGTTTCAGATAAGAAGAATTTTTGATATCGCTTCATAAATGGCAAAAAAATACGCGTATGTTTACATAAAAAAATAAAAACATCTGAATTTTGTAATCGGTTAAAATAATGTAAATGATACATGTTAGAAAAATAATCGTAATTAAGTATTGAAAACTTTAAATGTGTATAGTTAGATACATGTTTATTGAAATAAAAATGAAATGAAATGATTTTTCACATCTGTGTCTATGTATTAGCGACAGACTTTGATTAATATACGAAGCAACAAAATCACTAAAGCATACATTATAGACAAGAATACTTTTAACAAAGCAAGATATTTTTATATTAATATGTTACTGGTAACGCAGTGTGTCGGTGCCGGCCGATAAACAGTGGAGCACTCCCGATGACAGATCTAAAGCAGCACCCCTCATTACCAAGTCGTATAAACAGACCGAATACTTACAACATACCAAAATATGATAAAAAAACTCCATCTTCACACACGATTTCAGACCTTATTGTTTGTGTGATAAATATTGTAATGGTGGGGCAGTATATCAAAGCGAATTTTGAACGGTGCGCACAATAGTATCTTTAAAACTGAGATACAGCTATTATTAGGTGTTAGCGTGATTATTTGACAGGTTGAAAACGTTTACAGATTGTAGGTATATCGAGGGGGCAATCTGGCTTCCTCGTTTTAATGTAAACAGTGTTTTGTGGAAGGCGTTTCGTGAAAATTAATTGGTGCGTTAGTTTTATGTGCTGATTTCTGTACGATCGATCATTGGGTCGCCTACATGGAGTATGTACAGTACACGAAAAATCTAATAAAGCTCGCAGACTTGAGCAAATTTTTGAGGTGGTAGAGCATAACATCTTTTCAGAGCTTTTGCTGCACTTCTACGTCCGCGCTCGCACTGGGAATAAACATCGCCTCTATAAGGTTGGCATGAAATAAACTATGCATGACTTTTTTGGGGATGTCGGATGGCCATTCCTGCCCTTTTCTGTTTCCCCTCCTTTCGCCCTCCAAATCCTCCATTCCAACTCCATCCTATCCAATAAACCTAATCTATCCTATTACCCAGGTTGACGCACTCGCGACTCTCCGGATGTTGCGTGTATCTATGTGATAACGGGATCACTTACCATCAGGTGAACCGTCCAGTAAATGACTGCTATCTGGTTAAAATTAGCTGAAACATTTAAAATTAGAATAAAGAAAAAATAACCATGAAGCACAATGGAGGAAAATATTTCTTCGTTACAAGAAGAGCTTTAAAAAGACAACTACAGAATAATTGTAAACTGGAAAAGTTTAAACAGATATCTGTCACGTATCAAGGGTTAATAAAAAAGCATACCCGACTCAGTGTTTTTTAGCTTCTGAGTGAGGGCCACAGCCTTGCAAAAAATGCTAAAAAAGATGTATTTAATTCTCTCTCTAACTGACTACGTAGTTGCCCCTTGTTTGTAAAATGGAGGTCGCGGGTGCAAAACCCGCGGGGGGACAATAACTTTGTGTTGTTGTTTCTTGGTTTGATTAGGGCAATGCGGGTTGATCACTCGATTGTCTGAAAAGAAAGATGATCCATACGTTGGATGGGCATGTAAAAAGTCGGTCCTGCGCCTGATCTCTCTCCGCTCGTGTTGGATATCCAGGACAGATATCCGACACGGGCTACGAGAGTCGGAACAGAGAGGGCACCTGTGTTTGCGCGTACACTTGTGCACTATAATATCTCCTGCGAAGTTGACTAACCTGGGAGTAGATTAGCCGCCGTGGCCGTAATTCGGTCAGGAGGACTTATTATTTAGTTGGTTACTTACTACGTCTTCCGAGTTTAGACGCACTACATGGTGAGTATGATCATATAAATTATATAACGCCAACCATTACGGCCTTTTTTATTGGGATGATGTCAAACGACTAAACGGTTCAACTAAGCGTAATGCAATATATGTGCGTTGCCAGCCAAGCTAGGACATTAGTTAATAATTGATAGGAAGGCTGTTGGGTAAGAAAGTTAGGAAATATTTAGAAAGGAGAAAAAGGTGGGAGAAATAAGGGAGGGTAGTGATGGACATTTGGTAACCGCTAAACCCATACATAATTCATTAGATATACAGCTATTAGGTGCTAGATAAATATTATTTATTATGCACAAGTCTAAAAGTGAAGCGACTAACGAAGTTTTTCATAATAGGTATCTATGCAAACGACAAATTATTTAAGACTTTTCTGGTAGTACAGTGACCTCTATGATCTGCGTTGAACTTTTTGTACTCTCTTACTAACATTGGATGAAATAACTGATTAAATTATTGGAAAGGTTATTCTTGTTACCTGGTTAATGAATTTTAAAAAAAATCTTTTTTCTGACTTTTGTATTATAACGAATAACTGAATGAGTCACTAGTGCTGTAAACTTTTTATTTTCTTTACGTTTTCTTTTCGCTTGATAAGTTTTATTCTCAATTATGAAGGTTTATACTGAATTTCAAAAATAAAACTAAAAAGTATCATTAAAGAAAATTGATAATTGATGTTTTTAAATGATTTCAAGCACTTGCAATGTATTGTAATAACACCAAATGTCTTGATAACTGTCATTAAGTATTTTCAATTATCAAGTGACAGCTCGGATACCTATAAACTGTATAATTCTTGTGTGAAAAAACATAAAAAATTAATAACACTAAACATTTTGCAAGCCATACATAGATACTTATCTATTTCTGTTTTAGCATTTCCGTTTCAGGTCCAGCTCATTATCCGAACAACTTAATGCTATTAAATTCTTAAAGAGTGACGAAGTATGAACCGTGGAGCACCGTGCTCTTGGACAATTCTGTAGTTCAATATCTACACTTAATTAGTATCAAACATTTTTGAAGATCAGAACAGTAAAACAAAAAACCTATAATGATTAAATAAATTATCAGTACTTAAGGGGCGATAGAACAAGTCGTAAATAAATACATGGTAACAAATGTTTACTCAAACATACGTCCCACTGCTTTTGCTTGATACAACGTTCCAAAAGCAATATCAGCAGAATATGTTATATGTATTTTTTTTATGGAAAGGAAGACAAACGAGCAGACGGTTCACCTGATGGTTAGCGACCCCGTCGCCCATAGACAAAGATAACATCCAGATAGTTGCGAGTGCGTTTTCAAGCTGGGAGATCTGATATAATAGGTTTATTGAACAGGATGGGGTCGGGATTTGGATAGGATAGGAATAGGAAGAGAAAAGGGTAGACATGGCCATCCGGCATCCCTAAAACTTATGCATACTTTATTTTATGCCGACTTAATAAAGGGCGGCGGTACTTCCCCGGGCGAGCACGGCCGTAGAAGTGCAGCAGAAGCGAAAAGTGAAAAGTTGTTATGCTCTACCACCTCTAAACTATATGTCACTCTAAAGTTGTATATGTATACTCTAAGGTTATCATTAATTCTATAGATGAGTCTGTGTGTTTGCTTGTTTATGTGTTTCTTACTATTTGACTTATTATTCAATCGATCATGAAGAAATGTTGGTAGTTACACATTTTCTGATATACAGTAAAAGTCACATAGTACTTTATTTAAAATAGTACGTTTCAAGAGCAAGAAAAATAACTTTTTACATCGCCTAGTGTTACTTTCCGACGTCTAAAGGTATGAATAAAGTGCAACATACTACCTAAAATACTTTAAAAGGGAATTGGATCAGAATCAAGATTTCAGACTAATGTGTTAAAATGAATAAATTTTATAAAAAAACAACATTAAAGCTTACTAAATTAAATACATACTTATTAAATTAAATAAATTTTATGATATTACAGCTTAAAGATAGGCGTAAGACATAAATGCTAATACATACATACAAATCGATACTAATTGACAACCTAATAATAAAGGAATATTAAGATAACGATCCTTTCTAAAGATAAAATAATAATAACAATAATAATCTTTATTTTTATTTCTCCTACCAATATAAGCTATCTAAAAAAGGTAAGATACATAGCACATTGTTGATATAGATATTGTAGGAGACTGATGTCCCAAACTAAGTTTTAAGCTTGTATTTTCGGGCTTGTATAATAGGGACATCACCTTCTTATCTATAGCAATTTATATATCAATGTAATATGGATATGTCTAAACGAATTTGTAATTTTTATTAAATATTTTTAAATTAATGGTTAACTGCAATGATACCACTAAAACGGTACCTTCATTTTATTGCTACATATTTTGCTGATAGACTAATAGATTATTACGTTAAATAATAAATAACATTTAAATCAGATTAGCTGTACATGGGAATAATAAAGTAGATTACGCATAAAAAATAATTTTACCTAGAAGCCCGTTTCCTTTGATCAATATATCTTATCTTTCTAGATTTATTTAAATATTGATCATGTACAGATATTTAAAATGAAATTTGTTTATATATACGTAGTGCAATAGTATTTGCTACTGATATATTACCACAATATTTGATATTACAAAAATCACTGGTTAAAATACTCTGCTGTGATCTTCCTGATTGTTCTGATAGTTATCCGTCGCCATTGATTTTACTCCATCTTGCGTAGCCCTCGCAGAATTGCACCAACGCTGAGAACAGTTCTTCAGCAGGTACATCCATATCACCGAAGGTATTTCGTTTTTTCCGACCATACGAAGCGAATTGCGTTTGTGGTTTTTTTATTCCAGCGTTAAATACAAACGTCTGCGGGCTGACCGTCGCCGGGTTATAAGCTTGTTTAGATTTCACAGCCTGCACTATCAAGCATAGAAGGTAACCGCCAAAAGCTAAAAATGCTAGAGTTGTCACTGACATAGAGAAAATATGGCTTATTTTGCTGACGCTCTCTTTTTTATATACCTCTTCGTAATCGCCTCTCTTTATCGGAGGTGCTTTTAAAGCCATTGCTTGTGCACCGAAGCTCTCTGTAATCTGATCTGCAGTTGTTTCATTTGAGTATTCTGGCATCGCTAGATCTCGTAGTGTGTTCTTCAGTGTCAAAAGCTTATCTAAAGGCAGCTCGTTTAGGTATTGTATCTCCTCAGTAACTGGGTCTGACATCGCGATGCAATAAAGCGGTATATGGAATGAAAATATTACCACATGATAGAAAGACATGACGCTCACTGCTATACCGATGCATGGAGAATACTGGCATAGCTAACGATGGAGACACATCTTTGTGGTCCGCTAAGCACGACAGTTTATAGCGGTCCCACAGAACAGGTCAATTGCTGCAGATTTAGGTTATCGACATTTAACTTACGTTACAACAGTTTGAAAAAGTAAATAGTTTTAAGAAAAACGTTATTTCTACACGCATATTATTATTTGAACTCCCTATGCTACTGAAATACTTATGCTCTTTTTTCAATAAAACCATATAAAATTTTCACATAAAACATCTGTCTTTAAATGCATCACATATGTACTTTCGAGACAGTATTTTTTAATCACTTTGAGTTTTAAAAAAATTAGGAATTTCTTAAATTTTAGGTCAGTTATTAATAAACTCATTCTATTAAGAATATGACCTTTAAAATTTCATAATTATTGGATTCTTTTGGTGGAGAATAGTATAGTAGGAAAGAGTCCGTAGGGCTATATTAGCCCCTATACTCTGACTGTCCTTCAACAAGTTTTAATATCATAAACATGAGTTTTTCTATCTTTTTATTGCATTTTTATAGGGTATGGACTTTACGGGATGTTAAGCGATCTCGCCAATGGACATGAACAACATCCGAAGTGTTGTAGCACACACGTTGCCAACCCAAGAATTTGACGAACTAGGTTAATGGGTATAACAGGTCTGAAAATATAAAAAAAAAGGGTAGAGGAAAAAGAAGAGAGTACCAATGGCCATCGGCAAATTCTAAAGGCATGAAGCGGTGGATGGAAAAGAGAAGAGCTACTTGAAGGTATATAATTTCAGTGTATTTTAGCCCTGCCAAGCGTTTTCTTGTCCCTGCTTGTGTAATCTGATTTACTTAGATATATAGATAGATTTATTAATCACATAAAATCTTTTTGAGATTGAGACAAAGAACGAATTTTGAATTGAGTTTTGAACACATCCAAAAAAAATTGCACTGGCGCATTAGGATTGAAATTACTTATTAATAGTTAAACACTACAACAAATGTCGTTTCTGTGTAAATCTTCTCGTTATAAATGTCGGTCGTAGATATTTTCTTTCATTGTTTTCGGTCCGCAAAGAATTGTAATTTTGCTTAGTGCACAGAATCCACTTTCCTTTACCCTTCTCACATACAGTATGATGTTAAACCCTTTTTTCCTCAATAGATAATAATATTAAAAAGAGAATACGATAATTTACGATAGAGCGAGTTAGAGAGTAAACAAATGTAAGTCAAAAAAAACTGGCCATAAAAATGGAACAAACACTTTTAAAACAATTAGGTAATGTTATAACATATTTTGAGAATAAGTTACATTTTGGTAATAATTTGCAACATTTTAATAGGGGGTTTGTTTACATTTTGTCCCTTAACTGGAATATACTATATATAGAACAATGATTCGACAATATTAAATCGACCTAAACCGTTCGAAGCGTCACCTATTTTTGTATTTTTTTTTTCAATAATTGATTGAAATGATGCTGCTGACAACGAAACGTTACGAGGTTAGATGTGAGAAACATCTAACCTCGTAACGTTTCGTGATCCCGTAAAGCTGCATAAACTAAAATCGTATTTTGGCTAAATGTAAAACAAACGGACAATTTTATACTTTTATTATTAAGGATAGTGAATCGATTTATTTATATGTGATGGCGTTCTTTAGCGGCTGTTTATTTATAATATCCAGGCAAAAGAAAATAAGAGGTCTTATGCAGTGGCGGCGTTAAGCGTCGGCAACGTCGGCGACCGCCGATGGCCTCGCGCCTACGGAGGCCTCGCAAAAGTTATTCAAAGTTAGCCATTTTTTTCATTTTTTTCATTCAAGTTTAGACAGAAGGGTGGAAGGTTAGAAGGTGTGGAGGTATGGACTCCATGTCTACTCAATAACAAGAAGAATCGATAGATTTAATGTAGTTTTTTGTTTAATGTTACATGTTCTACAAATAATTCTAAGGTTCTTTTTCTCGGAGATGGTCAAACATTTTTTACTTTTTATGATCTATGTTTTTCATCGAATCTGGCACATTTTTTTTGCGCTTTAACCATTTTCTAGATAGATTCGTTTTGGATGAAAAGATTGAATTTGTTTTAAGGAATAAAAGTTTTTATCTTTCTCATATTGTCGCCAATAGGTTTCATACTAATTAACTCAGGTCTTATGACTTTATGGCAGTTAGTAGTTTATTAACCCCATTTTTATTACGTTTTTACTACAAGTAACATTATAACGAATAAGCATGCAGTAAACAGATGATATAACATAAAAGATCAATTAATGGGCTCGCGTCATTTGATACTGCAATGCCTGTTTCTTTAAAACACTAAATCCCATCTTCCGGGTTGCGGGAGTTTAATTTTATGCAATGAAATTTTGAGAACAGCTACAAAGTTATCAGTACCTTTGTAATTTCAAGTATGCATCCCCCAGAATACCATACTATACTTATGGCTGGACTCTTTTACAATACCCGTGTTAGAATATATAGTTCCAATCATTTATAAAAATTCCAGGTAACAGAAACAATCTGCATGTGCCCATCTTCGAGTTTTATTACAATGTGGGTGTTTTTAAGGCTAAGGTGAATAGGTTTCTACTGAGTAAGTAGGTTTACCACCAATAAAAGCACGTCCATTTACCGTCAGATGAATAGTATTTTAACTATTGCCATTGCTAATATAAATAATAGATTCTTCTTAACGTTTAGAAATTGTTGAAAATAGGCTTAAAAATATCTAGAAATCGTAATAAGAATTAAAACTCTAAACATCAAAGTTACTTCCATCTAGCGACAATTATTAGAACTACCCAAATTTTATTTTAATTAAGTGCCACTTTTAACTTACGAAGAAGAGCTTTTAATTTACTTACATAATTAAAAATTTGAAAAGTTGAACATCATGTATTACAGTGTGTAGATCGTAATTACTTCTGAATTTTATGCTCTAGTGCGACAGTTGCGTTTGCGACATTATTACGCCAAGAAGCGAAGCGTGATCGCTACGCATTGTGTTCTCAGCGTTCGCCTCAAGATGGCGGCGTGTGCATTTATCATTTTGTTCCTATCGCTACCTATTATTTTTGCAAATGAAAACTACGGAAGAGAAGGTTTTCTTGACAAATTGAGTTCAGGGATGAAATTTGCACATGACTTTCTCGGTAAGTTTTAATATTTTTCATTAAATGTTTAGAATCCATAGATATTCTTAAATCATCAAAGAAAGAAGAAAAAAAAATATCCATTATATTTAAGTGGTAGCTGTCCGGGCGCTTGCCTTTAATTCTGTTTACTCGAGGCGAACTCAAGTTCGATCCTCAATGCCAGCACCAATGAAATTGTTAATTTTCTAATTGGAATTTTAAGTGCTGATTTACCACGTGCTCGACGGTGAAGGAAAACATCGTAAGGAAACCTGCATATCTAAGTAATAATATTTTTGAGTTATGTGAAGTCTGCCAATCCGCACTTGGGCCGCGTGGTGGACGATGCCCTATACCCCTTTGTCTAGAGGAGGCCTTTTCCCCAGTAGTGTGACATTTAAAAAAATAGGTTGTTACTTTTATATTTAACCTAGAGTTTACGTTTTAACCCCTTAATTATATAGTGTAATTGTTTAAAACAATTGAACAATTTTGAAAAACTGTTATAGTTGGCAAATCCAAATCTTAACCTCCTTAGCACAGCCATTCCTAGACAATAGAGCTAAATTGAACGGAAGCGAAATCAGTTAAAGAGTATGAACGTAAAATACACCAATGTTATATCAGAAAAAGGTGGTCTAAAGAAAAGTTAAACTATGTTTTCTTTTCTATCCTAGAGCCAGCTCTAGCGTTGGCTTAATGTTCTTTAAAGTCATTTTCAGTCTTTATATCTCATATCTGAAAAATATAAATATTATTAAAAATAAATATTGTTTTACCAATATTTATCAAGATTGAGTAAGCATAATATAGAATTTAAATATGAATTACGTAATTCATGGCCATCCGTATATTCAGTTATACGGATGACCATGTAGTACACCCGCTAACTATGCTTATTATTTATTTATTAAAATGAACGCCGTAATATTGCGGTATTTGTATTTTATTGTGTTATTTGAGGTAATAGATAGATTCGTTAGATTTTCTAACTCTAGGATTAGTGTAGAAAAAACGACCAGTGGTAGGTATTTACAAGAGTTTTTCGTTACAGCATGCCATTTCTCACTTTTGTTCAGGTTCGGAGTCCGTAGCCCTTAAAGTGGCCGACTTTGTCGTGAAAGCCTTCAATACTGCTAACAACTCGCCGCGCAGAAAGCAAACTCGACCCACTAGTGACGATTATGCAGAAGAAACTTCCCATAGTGATGAAAGCGCTTATCAAGACAAACCGAATGGCCTTTACCAGACAAGTGCAACGTCACCGTGGCGCCATCTTATCCGACTTCTGGGTTTAAGGCCGAACCAAATAAGTGCGGTCGCGGTGAACGCTTTGGTATTTGTAGCACAAATGGTGAGAACATTTAACAATACAAGCTATTCTGTTTTTTTTATATAGGAAGTAGGCAAACGGGGAAACAACTCACCTAATGATAAATTATCACCGCTGTTCTTCACTATATTTTAATATTCCGATATGTAATTAAACTAATAATAAATCATATTATGCGTAAAAATACCAAAGGTTCAAAATTGAAATGTGAACCGTAATGAAAAGCATAATGCATTTATTGTACTGTCTTCGCTAAAAGAAAACATTGTCTTTTTTATTGAAAGGAAGGCAAACGAGCAGGCTGTTCACCTGATGGTAAGCGATCTTATCGCCCATAAAGGCACGCAACATCCGGAGAGTCACCAGTGCGTTGATAACCTAGGAAATTGGATCGGATGGGTTTGGGATTGGGGACTTGGAGGGTAAAGGAGAAGGAACAGAAAAGGGTAGACATGGCCATCCGGGATCCCCAAAAGACATGCATATTTTATTTTGGCCGTAGAAGTGCTCAAAAAGCGATAAAAGGATGTTA
>JAOCPS010000006.1:1137300-1152916 GCA_025505425.1 Graphium colonna | reverse complement strand
CAATGAGATTTGATCTGGCAAGCGTGATGCGGCGGACACGGCCGGAGAGATTAGGCACAGGGCCGACTTTTTACATACCTATCCGACGCATGGATTATTTTACTTTTCATCTTTTCGGGTGATCACCCCCGCATTGCCCTAATCTCAAAAAGAAAAACAACATACAGTAATTGTTACCCTGCGAGATTCTTACCCACGACCTCCGGTTTAGAAAGCAAGGGCCCATACCACTGGGCTACGGAGGCGCAGAAATATAGGTGGAGATTGAAAGGAAAAATCCTGAGCTTCATGCCAAACACCTCGGTCGGGACAGGGCATGTGATTCAAAATGGTGAAAAGTAATGAAAGAGAACATGGATAACGATGTAGATTTGAAAATTTTGGCTAGAATCAGATCCAAAGAAAGAATGGCAACAACTGGCAACTAGAAAGCGGCGTAAAGAAGAACAAATTAAACATACGTTTAGTAGATACTCGAACACCAGGAAATGCTGTGGCAAAAGTAAAAAGTAATCTACCAACCAGTCTCATCAAAGCGGTGGAGAATGAAAAATATTGCTTCTGAATTCCATATTGCATTAAGCAGCGCCTCAAAAATTAACAGACGAAGAGATAAAATTGATTTGTGATTTTTACGATAGAGATGACATTAGCTTGGCATAAAAAATGATTATCAGCATTCGAGAAGCCTTTGAATTTTTAAAAAACTCATCCCAAAATGTCTGTAGGCAAGACTGTTTTGTATGATAAGAGGCCAACGCACATTCTGCCAATTAACGATACTCTTCATAATGTTTGGGTATACACAACTTCAATTACTTAGTCCAGCCATAATTTCGGTTACAAATGAAAATGCCTACATATTCATTAGTCTTGCAAAAAAATAAAAATATTATATTCGACATGGCCTCCTTTGGCTTTTATAGAGGCCTTTAATCTGTCTGGCTTGAACCTATGGATTTACGCACCGTTTCCAAGAGAAATTTCGCCACTACTTGCTCAAAAGATTTTTTAAGAAACTCAATATCGCCGTATCGTTTAGAAAAGACCATGCCCTCTAAAAGTGACCATAATTTGAAGTCTAAAGGGTTGAGGACTGGGCTAGATGAGGGCCAGTTTTAAGCTCTTATAAAGTCCGTAACGTTGGTTTGAAGCCTTTTTTCTGTAATCTGGAAAGGTTTGACCTAATCTGTGGCAATGGCAATTTCGACCTTCCTCACTCGCTTTTAAAACTTTATTTTAAGATCCTTGTAAACAGATACTGAGAGTATGTATTAAAATGTAATATTTCAAAGTTTAATTCAATAAAAATTTTGTTTTTTAATCGCATATAACTAAAACATTAGTCTAAATGTTGCACCCGCGTTATTGGAATCGCCCTAACTGAGCTACCACGGCTGGCATTAGTGATGCAAACCTTATTTAAGATTTTCAACAGTTTAGGACATCCTGAATATTTTGTCTTTTCATACTCTCATGTCTAATGATATTATACTTTGTTAACCTTTACAATCAAATATTAATTCATTTAATAATTTAGTCGTTTCTAAGGCACTTATACGAAGCGATATTCGCTCACGATAACTAAGACTTATCTTAACGGGGTAAAAGAAAAGTATAATAAGGTTAACAATGTTATAAATTTAAGATAAACCAAAGATGAATTGGTAACTATATGTATTTTCGGGACCTTAGGTTTCGTCCTGGATAAACTTTTATGTACATACATGCACGCAAACCGTGATCGGTTGAGATGTTAAAAAGTTAAATCTTTACAATTCACTTGGCATATATAATATAAGTTAGGATCTAACTTTTAGAACTTACCCTTAAAAGCCAACTACTATTAAAAACGATAGCCAAGTTAGGCATGCCATGCCATTTTAATTGCGTGTCATCTGTGACCTGCAATTACTTATTCTCGTTTAACGCGCTTCAGTTTCCACGGAATATAACCATTTTTCTATGAAGAACGACCTGTGAGAACAGATTTTTTCAGTGATACATAATAAACAACAGCTCGACCCAATGAAATACATATTGCTTTCTTTTAATCATGAAGCCCACATTTATATAGTACAAGGAAGAACGTACTATATTCTTTGTATTAAAAAAATACTTTACTCTTAGTGGACACTTGCCTCCGAATAGGGCTCTTGTGAAATCCTAAAAGAATCCTAATTTTTTCCTTAAAGAGGCAGGACCGTACTTAGTAAAACAATTTCAAAATGTCAAGCAGAGCAATAATTAAAAAAAATTAACATTCATTATAAAGATAGGTTAGGCTGTGCATAGTAATATATAGGCCAAGCAATGTAAAGATTTTTTATGTATAAAACTTACCACTGTTTTAACCGTTTACCTTACTTATCCGTGGTCCTCATTGATTACCTGTAACAAAAAAAGGGCCGTCAATAATATAAGAAATAAACAAACGCGCAACCTGCATATCAATAAATCGGGTAAACAAATTTGTGTCCTTGACAAGACTTGAGGTCGGACCGGGATGGGTGGCGATCAAACGGGATGGGGAACAGGTTGGGGACACGGACAGACAGACAACACAGTTAACCGTGGCCGTCGTATCTGGGTCATCCTATATATATGTGAAGTTCAAGACGCAACAGCCATTGCAAGTTGAACAGCCGCACAAGCAACACGCACTTTCACCAGTGGCGCTCCGGCAACCCCGTGCAAGATACCGATCAGTGTTCAGTGATTCAGTGATAGAGATTCCCAGGAGAGAGATAAGGTAAGCGTTGATTTCTGGAGGCGGCAACACAGAATATAGTACCGAGCCCTTGGTGAAAGTTACCGGAACGCCGGATGCGTCGCTCCGTGGTTGTTTGTTCATATCAATAATTTTATTCAACGTCAAATCAAGTGATTTTTTTTTAATATTTTCAAGTTCTCATTTCCCGCGCGATACCCGTCTTCGAGTTTGCCCCATCTACGTGGTACCGCGCGCCGAGACGAAAGTAAACAACTTTCTCTTTAATGATAACGTGGACATTTTTTTATGTTGACATCAATCAAACGATTATAAAACTTTCAAAATGACGCCTTAACGAAATGCGCCGAAAGTTTTAAGTTGCGTGTATCATTTAAAAAGGGTTTAAACATTTCGAACATAATATAAAGTAAATAAATGAAGACGCTTTGTTTAATTTATTAATAAATTCGAGTTTTAAAAGCAAATATTAGCTTACTACCATTAGCTTAATTGTCACTAAATAGCATAAAAAAAATTACATATTATATCTATTCGTCGGCACTGGTCGCGATGGTTACTTTCACTGCACTTCAAGCAAGTTCATTACCTTTTTACTGCATAATAAATCCAGTTTCGGGTTTTCGCGTGGCATTTAAAAAAAATGAAATGAGATTATATTGAAACTAAAAGTAGTTGAATTTATGGTCTTATGATGGAGAAAGTTTTTGTGTTCCATTTACGTAAAGAGCAAGCAAATTGTATGATGAATATTATGATCAGTCTAATGTAAATAATGGTTCACTCAGCGCAATAGTTAAAACAACTGATACGTAAGTTATGATAACGGGACTGCCGAACCCTAATTTGCTAACGAAAATTCGAGCGTTAAAATCGTTTCGTGAAGCAAACATTTAAGCCTCACGCGTTAAAAATATATCATAAGTTAACCACATTACTATTTGTTATATAAAAAAAAAACGTCGTTTTATTTCATTGAAATACTGCTAATACACGACGATAAATGTGATGAAGGTGTAACTTTAGCAACATTAAATAATATATTATTATATTACGCAGGATTAATTAGAGGAAACAAAACATTAAGATTCAAACTCCTTCGATGCTTACGCCATAATAATGCTACTATTTCATATAAATATAATATTTAATGCAAACTTACACATCAAGTCCAATTTAAACGTTCAAATGTAAGATAACTTAGTATGCACTGCATCAACTAGATTTTTTCTAAAATAACATACGATATATAATAGTATAATATATAATGGCATACGACCATAAGGTGTGGTAATATATCGATATATCTTATTTACATTTCTAAAAGATTCCTTGAAGTAAGGAAAATATTACAATTTATCCTACGATTTGAACGAAAATTTAGGATAAAGGATTTCTGGGTCTAAAAAAATAATCGGATTCAGCTTCGAGTCAAATCATTTCAGGTATTAAAAATTTTTAGGGTGAAATAACGTTTTAAGAAAATAAAAATATATTTCTTACGAAATGTTCGGAAGGAAATCCGTGAAAAGTTTCACATCATCACTCGTTAAATATTCTAATTATATTTTACACTTTTTGCATGGGCCGTTCACCCGGCAAATTATATATTTTGGCGAAAGAAGACCAACGACAATTTAATGTATTTATATTTAAGACATAACAAACACTTGAGTCAAGATTTAAAGTAAAACCGAATAAATACACATGCACCAAACAATGTCGTAACGCCTTCAATCGGTCACGAATACTTCACGGTATTCGTGTTTTCTTCGACGTCGTTTCGGTTCGTCATTTACAATACACATGTAAATATGAACCTTCACTTTCTAAATTTTTAAACAACAATAACCGTCAACCCTGAATTCTATAAGCAATGCATATAAGTCGACAAGAAAAAACGTCTAAGCTCTATTATCAACGTTTTAAGCAATTTAGGTGGCTTCAGCTGGTGTAAATTTAAGTAATGAACAAGTATGCATATGTATAACTCATGTTTTTTTTTTAATAAATAAAGAAATAACAAGAATTATTCAAGAATTCAACGCATCCTTCCTTAAAAATGTGGGAAGTATATCATGCGTAAAAATGCATATAACTTGACGACACGCGATTTTATAGATTGCACCATCGGTCTGTATCGAAGCCGGCGGTTGATTTAAAATCTTACGGTTTACTCAGTTAATTGCTCCATTCTGTTAATAGAGCGAAACAAACGGTTCAATATCAAGTTGAAATCATCAAATTCTTAGTCGATTAAATTGCTAAAAACTAATGCATTTACTACCAACCATTCAAAAATTAATCAACTATT
The DNA here is from genome assembly GCA_025505425.1 of Graphium colonna. NCBI lineage: Eukaryota > Metazoa > Arthropoda > Insecta > Lepidoptera > Papilionidae > Graphium > Graphium colonna. The sequence goes on along the minus strand of JAOCPS010000006.1, from coordinate 1,147,871 downwards.
AGCTCTTGTACCCCGATCGAAAATAAAATTAGAATCGTAATGAATTAAATTAAATTTAGATTTTTAGATTTGTATCCTTATATTGCACAATGTTTTACCGACAAATATAGATCTAATATATAAAAATAAAAATGGAATATTTAACATTAAAGAAACATCAGAACGGTCTCCTAATCTCTATGTAGAGTCAATGACGTCCCTTTCATTAAAGGAGCTAAAAAAACCATAAAATCAATCATGCACCTATAGTCCTTGTATAGACATGGAGGCATATATCTCAAGTTTTATAAACTACCAACTTTAGATTTGAGCATATTAACCATACAGTTTTCTTTCGTTTCTCATTAAGAGCGCTCAACACTTATCACGATGTAATTTACAAAAGTACATTTCCCTCAAATGACTGTTATGAAAAAAGTTGAATCATCTGTTAGATGAGAGTCCGCTTACCAGCGGGAGTTCTTAATTACAAGCCTCGTTATTGAAAGCGCGAAGAAAGCTGCCTACAAAATAGTCAACAAACCTCTCGCGTGTCAACTTAACCATCCTGCCGTAGTTTCTCGCGCATTATCCAACGTATATCGATGTCCGCAAGAATTTACATCGAATAAATGCAGCGTTATAAATGGTTCCTCCTTTTTGGTGAAATTTACGTATAAATCAAATATTATAAAATTAATTATCAAATATTATAGTATTTTTTAGTAACATGAATTTAAATTAAACAACTTTACGGATTTTATCGCGGTTTATTTTTAATTTTTTATCACCCGACGTTTCGAATCCTTTACAGTGTTCATGGTCACGGGTAGGACTGAGATGTTTGATGTCCTGGTGTCATTTGTCAATCCTGCATACCTTCGGCTTTAATATTTCGAAACAAAAAAATTATATTCGAGTTTCCGAATTTTCACATTCGAAAGTAATGTTACTGAATTATATTTTTTAATTTCTTACATCATTTCAATTATATCTTGTTCAATATGTTCTAATGTAGTGTATATAAACATTAAGTATAGATATGAATGAAAACAAAGTAAATACTGCGGCCGCATGCACGTGCGTCCGACACCCAATCCCCGATTCCGAGCGTCGAGAACGTAACGGCTTTGACTCACTCCTTTCATGTCCAAAAAGTTTAAAGTGAAAGTTGTGACGCGACGAGAGGAATCTAGTCATTCACCGGCCGGTGTTGGGTAACCGAAATAATTTAAGCGGACAAACGACAGGTCCGTTTGTTACAGACGAAGCGCGTAAACATATTGATGTAATCAAATATAATTCTTTACTTACCACCTTACCATATAAGTGAAAACCCTTGTTATATGGAGCTCTTAATTAATATATACGATAATATATAGATATACATAAAACACGATGTGAATTAATCGCATCTGAGTGCACCCGATGGTACCGTTTGGTCCACATAAAGACTATGTTAACGGTGCGTTAAGACATGCACCTCAGTGAATCGCGGCCATCTTGTATATCCGCTAATACTACTTCTATTAACATCGATGATTATAAAACGCATTTAATGAAAAAAATATGTCTCAAACATAAATTGAATTCTTAAATGAGAATAAGATGCATGGAACAGGGAAAACATAGGTGTAGTAATTTTGTTATTAAGTGTCAAGTATTCGAAATGCAAAATATTTTGTAGCTATTATTCTTTTTAATTGCCCCAAGTGCTTGAAGTAAGACAGTCACCACCAGATCAAAATCGTCAATTTTATCTTCATAAATAGTTTTACCAAACAAACCCTGACTGTTAGAACACTACAAACATATCAACATAATATTAACGAAAAATAAACGAAAGTGTCGTTGTCCTGATTCTATATATTTGGACACGTAACACCGCTCAGACGCGCATATCCGCGTGTGATGCACGCACAATCGCGGACTTGTGCGGCTTTAGAAAGCGGATCGCAACCGGACCGGCCGGTGAGCGAGCTAAAAACTGGCCTAAAAACCAACATAGAAAGATTTACGTAATTTTTTTTATCAACTTGCCAATTAAAAAAAGAACGGCGGGATAACTGGGCTGAGCAAAAAGTAAACAGAAAACGAGTTTTTCCCGGCCTTCGATGTTTAAATCGTCAAATAACCGGACCCAAAACATCAATAACGGAAACGATATTCGTTATCGTTTTTTATTTGTCAAATCAAAAAAGTAAAATCGAATTTTTTCACATGGCCTCAAAACACGTGGAGAACGACTTCTTTTTTTTAACAAAATAAAGGCGGGAAAACAGCCGAGCGAAAATCGAAACTCATTTTTCCACGACGAATTTCCGAAGAAAGCGGACGACGGGTACCCGTAAGTTAGCAGCATTGCTATAGCGGGTGCGCGCCACTCGCTCCGAAATGAGAAAAACGTTAACCTTGCAAGGCAGTGGCAGTGCACACGCGACTCGCTCGATACCAAAGCTGCTTTCACCCACCGCGCCTCGATCCAACCGCGCTCGTATTATGCCGTTCTGCCTTAATAGACGATATAATTATACGTGCCAGCCCGTGCAAACGTAGCTGGAAATGTAGCTAGCTATTTAAATATTTAAATGAATAAAATATTTCTTTTCAGCTAGATATGGTTTTTTACACTAGATTTTCGTTAAATTTCTTTTTGACAAATTTATATAGGGAAGGTCATCCATTAAGACCGAAAAATTATTAAGTATTATATAAATTCATTAAAACTCGTGTAGCACTTTATAGTATAATCTTATAAAATAACTTGTGTAGTTTCGTATTGCACGAAATAAAAAAAAAATGTGTTTCGATCGAAAGTGCGCTTCCCGCGTAACGTAATAAATTTCAGCTGTCCGTGACGCCATTACACCGCGTTGGTAGGTCAGAAGGTCTATGCCAATGACATTACAAAAAATTTAATAAAAATGGTACGATTTTGAACGTTACGGGCCATCTTATTATATGTTAACATCAATAGATGAATAAAAAAAAAGATAAAGTAGAAACTATAACCGCTGACAATTGAGCATTTTGCTTATTGTATTGTCAACGCGAGCGTTAGAAAACAGCCGAGAAGACTCTCCCGCGCTTTTCCAGCTTTCACCAAAGTGTGTCGCCAAGATGGCGAGTCGGGTTTTATGCTTACAACCAATGCCACATTTATTTGTCAAAACTCAGCATTGTTGCTCGCGACGCGTTTGAATAACACTAGAACATAACAGTGGAAATGCATCGAGACATACATAAAACATAGCTTTATAATCTCGCGGCAAACAATTTCTCCGGTGAGAATCTCTTTGAAATCGTAGTGTGTCGCCCACCCACGATGTTGTGTACTTGTTATTTTTATCGTAATAAGGATGCAAGAGTTAAAATAAAAATATTAATAGATAGATATTAATAATAGAAGTCTATTTAATATCGCATTTATTTTTCAATGTTTGTAAAATCTTTTACCGACTTATTATCGTAAAACGATTTTGCCCAGAAAAAATAGGTCAAACCAAAACAATGAAAAAGAAATATTTTGTTTAAATATTTGTGTCAATAATGATAATAAACAACGGAAATAGCGATAAGAAATGAAAATTTAGGTTAGCAACTGAAAGTAGACTTGCACGCGCACTCCTGTTCGTCGTATTGCTTATTTACATCAATTTATGCAACTAACATCTATTAACGCAGGTGGATGAGGTGACATCCGAATAACAGTTAGTGGTGACCGGGTCACCCGTTAGATTGGAGGTTGTCGAACGCCGATAGCACACTTCCATTCCGGATAAATGTGGACCACTGTCCACATCGCGCGTGGCATCTTAAAAAGAAACAATTCCCTCCAAAACAATCTTCTGATTAAAAACATATGGACATGCATAAAAGTATGCACCACTTGCAAATTATTTTCCATACAAGATCAGACATTTCGGAATTCATAGATATAATTAAATTTATAACAAAAAAATTAAATCCACACCTTGCAAGTAAAAGGTTTTAAATAATACGACAGACGATAAAGAAAACGATTTAGATATTTAATTCAATTTGCCGAAAGACATTTTTCTTCTTTTTCTTCCATTCTTTCAAAATAAGGCAATTGAACATACACGGTGGTATCCCATTAATTAGACATTTGGCTCGAATCGGCAATAGCATAAAAATCAATCGGAGCAGCGGCTCGGGGGCCGCTTTCTAGAAGCCGCTCCAAACGAGCCATCAAACCGCGCGAATCACTCATCAGAACACTTTCTAAACGACCAGTAACGCGGCGAAAACGGATAAAAAGTATTTAAAAGTTGTTGGTGATTTTAAATAAAAAGCATTTAAAAGCAGCCGTTGATTTTCAAAAAAATGTATGGAATGTTTGTTAATGGTTTCATTTTTTTCTCCATTTATCCCTATTGGGAAAGGCAAAGGAATTTGGTCCATACAGCTAAAGTCCTATTTCAATTTTAAATTAAAAACGTTAGTCACTTATTTTTTTACCTTTATATTACTTACGTTGTATTTTTGTTGAACAGGATGCAGCCGCAGTTAACCGGTTGGGCCCTCTTAGCCCTCGTCAGCTCGTCGATGGTGCTCCACACGATTGCGTATCCTCAGCAACAGACCCCGCTCATATCAAGGGTAAACATTCTACGCCGCCAAAGGCGAATAAAATTCATTTACAGTACTTACCATCAATCTTTGTCGTCATAATTATTTTTAAAAATAAGAACACTTTTGGTTTGAGATTTGTTCAACATCATTTGTTTTAATTTTAAACTTCTATCATTTTTAATTTTTTTCTACTTATTTGGATAAACTTAATAATTTATATAGGTTATTCTTTACACGAAATAACTCCACTTTCAGGCAACGAGTAATGTACGGACACAGAATCCAGTATATTACAGTAACTCTTTGCCTTCGCCACAAGAGCAATTAGGCCAGGAAAGGAAATATGCCGAGAAACCAAACGCGCTCAAGAAAGTTGTTGATGACATAGATGACACACAAACAAATTCAATATCTGAAGGTGGATTTTCCTGGTCCAATATGTTAGGTGAGTTTTAAGCTAGAATAATTTATTATAACATGCGCAATTCCTTTGATTTGAACTAATTAATTTGTTTGTTATAATCATGCTACGATTTAAGTAACAAAACTTTGAGATACCTTAAAATATTAAAACCGAATTAGAAGACCCCACTAAAGTAATCAAAATGTTGATTTTCGGATTATTTTAATGGTTTAATTTGTAAAATAAGGAGAAAAAAGTAACGATTAGTTAATACATGTGTGATTTTTAGGCATGATAATGCAAATGATATTCAACCCAGGCGGTACAAGTCCTAACAAGAGCGACAGCATTGACACTGAGCCAGCCTCGTCATCACCTTGGGCTAACCTGCTGTCCATGGGCCTTAAAATTTTAACAGCCGTATTAGGAGGAGGTGCCCCAGTCGACGGAATCGACAAAGTTGACTCCTCGTCGCCCATGCAGGTACTAAATCACATAAGTTATATATAAAAACGCACACTTTCACACACAACCCAGTAGTATTTTGTACAAATATAGACTACTAGTAATATTAATTCATACAAGACGGCAACAAATTTAATCACCTAAGCGAACGACTAACAAAATTGTAGATATTTCAAAAAAAATACCAACCAATCCAATGATGTAAAATATCACCTCTTAAGTTTTCCCTCACCTGTATTTAGCGGTATAGATTATAAATTGTAGTTGGTAGGAAGCTATATAATAACTATGACCGACTCTGTCCTGGGACTATTTCAAGGAAGAAAAAGCTTCAGATAGACAGATGGAATTTGCGAAGATTTTTCCTTGAGGTACTCCCGGAGGAGCAATGTAAATAGTAAAAATCGGTTACGGAGACGGTATTGCTTCTCGCTTGCTTCAGGGTATATTGGCAGCGGTTCTTTCGACGGTGCTCGGTGCAAAAGACCCCGACCAAGTCGCCTCGATGGCAAAGCAAGCTGGAGAGGTACGCCACAGACCCTTCCTTCCCTCTTATCTATACGTCCTTACTAAATTTCAGATATGGCCGTAAAAACTTAAATATGGTTGTTGAAATTGACTTTATAATTTTTAATGTTTAAAAATATTTAAAACACAAATAAAGTAATACACAAACATAGATAACTATGTGTAATACTCAAAACCGATTATGCGATAGTGCTTGGAAGAATTACAAAAGCCCATTCAAGTTTTTTTGCGGCTTATTATAAATATATTGTTTTTCCTTGTACGTTATGTACAATTTATTCTTCTTAAACAGTAGTCTCTTGGTATTATTATCTTCGGTTATTACATATAGATTACTAATATATTGGCCACGTTGCAGTTCATCAGCATCGTTGTGAATCTCTTGGATGCCCTCAAGACCTCGTTCTCTCATCGGTCGCTTACCGCGCGATCCATGGGACGCAAGGATTCTGTGAGCGATGCTGCCATCGCAGGCATTTCCATGCTCAAGACCTATGTTAGGTCTTTCGGAACAAACGACGACAAATGTCTACAAAAATACGTCTGCGATGCCAACAATGAGTGCTCTTCTGACATCGGACCGAAAAGTATCTTCTGTCAGCTTGGAACGTAAGTTAAAATAGTCCTTGTAATATTTTTTTAACTTCAACCGTTATGCAAGGCATTTCTGCAATCTTTTTTTTTATTAACGAATTTGTTATTTAAAAAACCTGACGTAATTAATTTTTTTTTAATTTCAGGTACGCAGCAAGTTTTGTGTTAGAGAGGCAATCCGGTGGTACTTTTGACGACTTCTATGAAGCCGGCCGCCGTGGACGATCGGGCATCGACTGCCGTCAACTGTATCTCGAATGCAACGAAGTTTAAACCTTTCGACGCATTTAAACACAACATACTGCCAAAATCCGATTGAAGCAACGCTGTGTAAAAAAGGTTGATTGGGCCGAAACTGATGAAGTTTTCAAATGAAAAAAAATAAAGAAAAGACAAAAATGTCTCTGGCGTAAACAAAGTCGAACGTTACGTGCAAATTCGACAAACGAATTTAGCGACATGGCATCATCGTATTGAATTTCAACGGGACATTTGATAATTTTGTGCAAAATATCCCATCGCACATTAAAGAACACGTCATCGCATATAATGTGTTCTAATAAGTATTTAATTTATTATTTATTTAACTTATTTTATAGGTTAATACGTAGACATTACAAAGTATTAAGAAATAGGCAAAAGAAAATTCCGTCCGGCAAAGTATTCAAAATGAAAAAGTGATTGATAAAAAGAAAACAGTGATTTCGCCAATTTTGTAATAACGACTGATGTAAAATTTAATATAGTGTGATATGGTCCATTGGTTGTATCACCTCATAGTTTAGTTATGAATATTATGTGTATATTTTTGTGATTATTGAATGTTTGAGGACGTCCTTGTGTGATTGTGATTGTTGAATAAAATATTAATTTAAATATATATTCTCTTTTATTCTCCAAAACCAAATCCGAGTTAGTAATTTGTATTAATAGAAAAAATACTAAATAATTCATAATGAAAAATTGTATCACATGAATTATTTTTTATCAATGTTAATTGTTAAGCAGTTACGCTATAGACTGATGAAAGTAATTTAAAGATCAGATAAAAATATTTGTCTGCAAATCAAATCTTGCTTAAAAAAAGTTCAAACTCACGATAATATTATAAGTACTCGTATTCTTTTCCGAATCCATCTGTATAAACGCGAAACGATTAAAAAGCAACATATAAGTAGAGATTCTTCTATTTTTTTGTTTTCATCCGCAATGCTCCCGGAAAATTTGTTATATCCACGTATTATAATTATAGACATATAGCAAAATTGAAACAAACAGCATCTGTCAATCATTTATGATAAAGGAAATGAAAAAAATGTAATTTTTTTTATTTTTTATACTTCGTGGGAAGAATGAACAGTGCGCTACAATATTTATTCATAATATTAAAGAAAACAAATAAAAATACCGTAATGCCTGCACATGACATATAATGGTGCGAAGCTAACCAGAGCGTAATAATAGTCCCATCAGTTGAGGAGATGTAGGATCTACATTGACAGTTAAGCCCAGACCTTCATATAACTTGACACAAGTGACAACGGCAATGGCTCTGGAGAACATACTCTCTCGAATGGGGTTGGATACTAAACAAATCAATGAGAGGTAATTTATTTGCATAAATATTATAATATTTAATTGTTAGTCATCCCTTGGTTCGCAATTTAAACAGTGTATGTACTCAAATTGTAAATTCTGTGGAAGGTAAAAGATTACAATAATCATTAGTCAGTTGTCCCCGTCAAGAAAAAATCCTGTGACACTGCAAAATAACAAATTTTTGACCACGGTTATTTTTTCAACATTTTAAACGCTGTTCCGGATATAAAAAGTCTTACAGTAGCTGTAAGGAAGTTATTTAATTTTAAATTTCATGTGATTAGGGCTCAAAACGGATCTTGTATCTAGAGATTATTATATAAACAAAAAAAGTTAAATTAATTTTAATTTATTTTCTTAATAATAATATAATATTATCAAAGTAACTTAAAAGAAACCAAAAAGACATACGTGTTTATTATCGTTTTTATTAGATATGCAGAATATCCGGCACCAGTGCACGACCAACAACTATTTTATACATACGAACCCTCTGCGCCACTCCATGGTCACACCGTTTCCACCAAACAGTAAGTAATTAACAGCTATATATAATAAGGAAATGTAAAATGCACATATATAATATATACTCTCGCAATATATACAGGATTAGTGAGTCACTAATGATATTAAAGAAAAGCAATCGGCACTCAATTGTCGTCATATTTTTGTAATAAAAATAAATCCATAGTTTTAACAGAAATTTTCCAATAAATGAATGAAGTGTGGCGGTATGGTGCGGCGCCTGAACAACTGCGCACACCGCAGGTCATCGACCTCCCCGTCACTAGCCACGCGGTGTCCACCAGGATGAAGATGAATTCCGTAATAACTTTTTAACTTTATGATTATGTTCACTCAGTGGTAAATCACTACTTATTTTTAATAATTATTTTATCCCTCATATATGATCCCGACATATAACTGAAAACTGTCCTTAATCAATAAAAGCGACTCACCAGTCAACTGTATAGAGACATAAATAATAGGACAACTCTGAACGTGATTAATAAATTGTGGATAAAACAGAACGGTGACAGAAAAGCAACTATCGTTTACATTCATATTTTAAAAGTTGTTTTTATAATTTTTATTTTTAAAATATTTTTTTAAGGAAAGACACAACGAGCAGACGGTTCACCTGATGGTAAGCGATCCTGTCGCCCATAGACAAACGCAACATCTGGAGAGTTGCGAGAGCGTTGTCAACCTGGGAGATCGGATATGATAGGTTTATTGGATAGGATGGGGTCGGTGTTAAGGATTTGGAGAGGATAGGAATAAGAAAAGAAAAGGATAGACAGAAAAGTAATGCATATTTTATTTTATGACTTTATAAACGGCGGTGGTACTTCCCCGGACGAGCACGGTCGTAGAAGTGCAGCAAAAGCTGTGAAAAGTTATGCTCTACCACCTCTAATAATTTTCCTTGCTTGCATTATATTTTACCACGTTACGTATAATAAATGCGAAAGTTTATGAGGAAGTATGAATGCTTGTTAATTTTCACACAAAAGCTACTGAATAGATTTTGATGTAACTTTACTAACACAAAATATGTAGTGTAGTATCAGAATAACACAGGCTACTTATTACCCTAAGAAATATATTTTTTTGCTTCTTAAATATTTGAAGATGTCCTTTTGTGATTGTTGAATTAAAATATAAATTTAAACAAAGACCATCAATCATTTACAGGTAATAAATCGAAGGAACAATTTAATCATGTTAAAATTGACTCCATGCCTTTTAGAATTTAAAGTCTATGGCTATTATATATTTATTTTGAGATAAGTATTATTTTATTTTATTTTTTTTCAAGCTGCTGCTCGCGGCTTAACCGCCGTAGCTTTTTTAAATTGTCTAACATATTCTATAAGCTTGAAATATTGTAATGGAGTAACAAACATACCAAATTTCACATTCTAAATAGGCATATAATATTCTTAAACCAACAACTGATAAAATTTTACTAAATGTAAAGGCAATAATAGCCAAAAACTAAATACGCCATCTTTAATTATTTACAATCTAAATAATCAAGATAATTTTGTTAGTTACGTTATAGTTCTATGACATTGCTTATTTGTCTTTCTTTTTATCTGGCTTCTCATTTTCGCCTCATTCTGATTTGTCCTATTCCTCATCACATGCCATTGCCATTTTTTTTTGTTTTTCTACTCTATTGGAAATATATGAACTACATTTTATATTTTCATTTTTAATTTTTAATAATATCTAGCCCCAAAATCATGTGTCTGTTTTTATCGATCTAGGGCTTAGTCAAAGTCATTAAGAAGTTTACTGGTCCAAAACCCCACAATTTATTTTGTTGTCTACTATAAAGTTACTTGATACTAATTTATTATTATTGTAAGATTTTACGCTTTATTATCGGAGTGAGAGC
>JAOCPS010000006.1:1094714-1110496 GCA_025505425.1 Graphium colonna | reverse complement strand
AGCCAACAGCGCAGGAGATATTATAGTGCACAAGGGTACACGCAAACACAGGTGCACTCTCTATCCCTTTACTCTCATAGCCCGATGGGACGGATAGATCAATAGACCCAACACGACCGGAGGTAGATCAGGCGCAGGGCCGACTTTTTACACGCCCATCCGACGCATGAATCATCTTTCTTTTCAGGCAATCGGGTGATCAGCCCGCACTGCCCTGAACCAACCAAGAAACAACAATACAACGTCATTGTTCCCCCGCGTGATTCAAACCCACGACCTCCGTTTTACAAAGCAAGGGCCCATACCACTAGGTTACCATGGATATTTGTATATATCCATCTGAAGTGTAGAGAATTGTTTGTACCCTTGAAGATTGGATATATTAGGTTTATTGGATAGAAAAGGTAAGGAACATATTGAGGACTTAGCGGGAAAAGAAGTGGAAAATGACCATCCGGCAACTTTACTTTATGCCGACTTCGTGTAGTGTAGTGGTTCCCTGAACCAACTACAGCAAGACCTGTATAAGGGATGTTTGATCTCTACCACTTAGAGAACCTGTATCCTGTTCATGTTTTAATGAATCTTTGCATTTTTGATATTGTCTTATTTCGTATACTATTCAACATCTTTCCGATAAATATGTAAAAAATAAACACGCCATACCCAATTGTGTTCAATTAATTACAATAAATTTAAAGATTAACGTGACAAGTTCATTTAGAGTTTTAGCAATATTAAATCTTAATTATATAGAAATATAGTTCAAATTTGATCATTACACTTTATTCATTTACATAAATAGTATGTGTGTTAAGATAACATAACTTACGTCGAATAGCGGCTTCGGCCTTGCCAACCACGTGGTCAATTTGAGTCACTCTTGAATACATACTGGTATTTCTGTGTGTCTATTTTATGCAAATGGTGGGCGGAAGTGCTTTTAAACATAAATGTTTGGATGCTATAAATTTAACTGCCTTTTAGAAATTTAAATGTAGGTATTTAACGGACTTTAAAAAAGAGAGTTTTCACTCTGTGATATTAAATCTCGAAATTTCGTAATTTTTAAATTTAAATTTGTCATAAAAATCGTTTTTGTAGTTCTTTTATCAAAACAACTGGTGAACTAAATAACAAGAGTTAATTAATTAAGGAGTACCTTTGTACGACTAAATCCTTGATAATAAGGTATTAATTTTTCGTGCAAAAAGTTAAATCGTTATGCTCAAAACGTAATTAAATTTTCAACTGGAACAACTTAAGCTAACAAACAACAACTTTTGTTAGCAAACTTCTATTAAATAACAGTTTGATAACTAAGTTTGCGTAAGTTTGATAACTAAGTACCTACGTAGATTTAAGTTTAAGTAATTTGATTGCTAAATACGTAAACTTTTACTACTTGATTACCTATTTAATATTATGTAAGAAGAATTTATAACTTTCTTAATTTATTGAATTAACGTAAGACATTAGTAGGGAAAATAAAAAGTTTAAGGGCATATGTACTCACATCAAATGCAAGTTTATAAAAGCTTTGTTCATGTTAATAAAATAAAAGAGAAAACTAACAAAAATGGTACGTACACATTTAATAATATCTATGACCTTTAAAATTAGCTAATTACTTACTCTTACCAAGTAGTCTGCGTTTGAACCATTTGTGATTAATGTAAATAATAATAGTTTTCTAGGTCACAGTGCCAGCATTTGTGGTTAGGAACAAAGAGTTTCCGCCATTTTGTGTGTCGACTCTTCAGACGTCACATATATTTATTTTGCAAATAACTGTTCAACCTTGATATTCTACAGAATTGGCCACTGGCCGAATACCCTTGGGGATATTATTTGTTGAGGCATCTGAAAAGAATTAATATGTTTTAATTTTTTAATATATACAATTTATGAACATTATTTTTATGAGCATTATAAATTAAAAAATATATTAAAGAACACTGATAGTAACGAAGAAATGGAGAATAATCGCCACCGCCATTGCAATATTTTAATTTATATTAGACATGTAATTTCAATTGTCTTAATCTATATATTTAAGTCCGTATAATTTTTAGATTTTTAATAATACTTTAAAAAAAAATTAATAGTTATTTAACATCTGTCAATATATAAAGCCGTTACATAATTTAAAAAAACATATTTGTTAACCACAGACAATGAAATAATCGACCGACTACTGTCCACTTACAAACATGTTACATAAAAAGAAGAAAAGATTTGAAAAGGGAACAACGTGTAACGCGAATGTAGACGCGCGAAATAGAAAGCAATTGTAGTGGGTCAACGAACGCTGTGACCGCACAGGCCGTCGCTCAGCTGTGTTTTGCTGCCAAAAGAAACTTTGCAAGGACCAGCGTTATAACCTCAAAATATTTTTTTAACAATGTTTAAACATTATACCTTAATTTTTCACTAACTTTTTGTCGCTATTTTAAACACTTAATATATATACTTTAGTTTTTTTTATATCAAAAGATTATGGATTTTTTTTATTTATTTATTTTAGAAATTTCTCGTGCGCCGTTCATAAATTATTGGTAATTTTATAGAACTTGTACACAGTATTATTACTTACAAATAATCTTAATTGTTAGGGAATGGTTATTGATCTGACACGTGTATAGCACAATATCCAGGAAATGCTGAAAGAATGTTCATGTTCTGTAAAATTGCGTAGGTATTATTAATTTATTAATTTAATATATAATAATATGTTTAAGATAACATACGTAATAAAAGTCAGTAAAATAGTAATGACTGACGACTTACAAATCTCATAACATATATAACTGCTAAGGATATAGTAACCTGCATAACCTTGTATTAGAAGATTTATCATATCCGTGGAAATCATATGATTTATTAAATAATGGAAACTGTGGCACAATAAATCGTACTGTTTCTGATTCTGATTCTTTGACGTAAGTATAGTCAAGGTAAAGAGAAATTCGTATGAACTCAGTGAAATTATAGCTTTAGTTTTTTTACAAGCTTTTTTCTAATTTTCCAGGTAGTAAAGCATAACATCTTTTCACGGCTTTTGCTTTTTTATTGTTTTTTTTTTCCACTGCTTTCCTTTCCAAATCGTTAATCCCGATTATCCTTTTTTAATAAATCCCTTCCATTCAATTTCCCAAATTGACTCACTCGTCACTCTCTGGATGTTGCGTGTGTCTATGAGCGACGGGATCACTTACCATCAGGTGAACCGTCCGCCCGTTTGTCTTCCTTTCCATAAAAAAGTCTTACCTATCCCGTTGTGAATCTGTAATCAAATCTTGCAAGTTAAATTTGACCCATTTTCATGAATTCGATTAAGCTGAAATCTTGCAAGCTTATGTATATCGCGTGACAATATTACAACGATTTAGAATCGATCTGATGATGGAGCTGGAAGGTGGCCATAGGAACTCTTATTAAACGACGTACTAAACCCGTCGAGCTCGGGCTCATTTGATACGTCCTGAAGAGCTTTACACGCCTAAAAAGCTTGTTTAAAAAACATTTTCTTTATATGTGATTTTAATAAATGATGTAACGTAAACTACCGGCAACTTTATAGGTAAAAACTATACTTCTTTTATAGGAATGAAAGTAATTTTTTCAAAAAAAATATAAATAACTCTGTTATAGATTTTTTCAAATCAAGTATCTGTCTACCAACCTCCACATGAGTCAGTTTTATCTTGCATGATCAGATTAAATTTCAAAATGGCCTTGGATTTAGTAATAGAAATAATTTTTAACGTTGCTTGCATTTCGTAAATGTTATTCCAAGATAAAATTATAATCAATGTCACAATCTGTTTATTACATTCAACTGCTTCCATATGTCGTATGGTCGGTAGATTAAAATTTTTATTTTGGTGACAGGATAGTTACTTGTGTTGTAAAGACTGTTGTGCCTACGCATATATTTGTGCACTATGACATCTTCTGCGCAGTTAGCTTATTTTTTAACCGATTTCAAAAAAGGAGGAAGGTTTTCAATTTAAATGTTTGTTTTTTTACGTACGTTCGCGTATATCTCCGCCATGTATGAACCGATTTTAAAAACTCTTTTTTTATCTTATGGGGTTATTCTATCGAATGGTTTCGAACCCTTTACAGATACGTTCATGGTGATGGTTTACCCGTGACCATGAACGCTGTAAAGAGTTCGAAACATCGGGTTATAAAATTTAAAAATAAACCGCGATAAAATCCGTAAAGTTGTATTATTTAAAAATATCAGTAATCGTTCTCTTAAATGAAAATAACAAAAGTATTTTTGCGCGTATCTCTGTCATTTTGAACCAATTTCATTTTTTTTATATAATAGAGCAGTCCCATAAAATTTTCAAACAAAAAATCGGTTCGTTGGTTTGTTTATTAAATAAATATAATAAAATTTAGGAATGTTCCTACATATCACCGCAGCTTATGAACTGATTTGGAAAAATATTGTCTGATGGAACAAACTTCCACAATGGTCCTGCAATTTTTTTTAAAGAAACGGATTTTTATTTTGTTTTTAAAATCAAAATAACGAAAGGACACTTTTAAGGCGTTTTAACTCGGTTTTGTGTTATTTTCTGTCAAAATAAACTTAGTGCAGACATATTGTCTTGTGAATATTTAATCGAGAAAAATATCTCACAGAATACTAAATATACAATTTAAATAACCTGCTCCCAGTGCTTTCACTCGCACATTTTTTTCCCGTTTTTGTAACACTTTTAATTGATGCTCCGCTTCTATTGGTCACATCGTGATGTTATGTAGCCTTAAGCGTTCCTTGATAAATGGGCTATCCAACAACAATTATCAATTTGGAACAGTAGCTCTTGAGATTGGCGCGTTCAACCAAACAAACAGAACTCTTCAGGTTTATAATATTAATATAATTCTCATCAAAATCAAAAAAAAATCATAACATTATAAACTTCTAAATACAAATAAATAAAGAATATATAGGTATATAGAGTTCTTGGGTAACTACTTCACGATTAAAACTGCACATTTCTGGAACTCCTTGCCGCCTCCGTAGCGTAGTGACATGGGCGCTTGCTTTAAAACTGGAGGTCGTGGGTTCAAACCCCGCGGGGGGACAACGACTTTGTGTTGTTGTTTCTCGGTTAGGTTAGGGCAATGCGGGCTGATCGCCCGATTGCCTGAAAAGAAAGATGATCGATCCGAATCGATCCCGGCTGTCAAGAACATCTTTGGCAGTCGTTAGATGATGTCAGTAACTTCAAATATCCTGATATCTAATCCATCCGTTGGATTCAGCTTAATTCTTTGAGAAAGCCAGATGCCAGTCGCTCTGAGTAAAAACTGAAATTCAGTTAATATTTGGGTGGATTAGGAGCCGCCTGCAAGTAACTTGGGAAAAAGAACTCTGGAACTCCTTGCCTGATAACATAAGAGAAGCATCTTGCAAGAGCTCGTTTAAGACGTTATTGCATCAGCATTTTTCTAACGCTACTAGTGAAATGTAATGTTAATAACCATGCCGTTGTTACCGTCAAATTCTCAATGACCTTGTATGCATGTGTGTATGTATCTTGTGTGTATGCATGTTTGTAGGCACGTATACACAGGGTAACTGGTGAGTCACCAATGATATTAAAAGATAGCAATCGGTACTCGATTGTCATCATATTTTTGTTATAAAATTAGGAGCGTTGTTTTTGTCAAATAAATAGATGAAGCGTGGATACGAAGCCGGCAGCGAACAGATGGCCAGCTAGTGCAGTTCATTGACCCGTAAACGTCAAGGCTCGCTTCTGATCCGCTAGGATGCACATGGGTTTCGTAAATAAGTAACTACTGAACTTTCGATGACGCTTACTCAGTGATCAATATTTTTTTTCGGCGCGGGCATCATCACTGCTGGCAGATCAGGCCCGGGGCGCCGGGCCTAAACCTTGTTTATGAGTGGCTAAGCTCGAGGGCTCCCGAAGGAGCCTCGGCTCGGGCCGCCACTCTACTCGTGTTACCGGATTGGGAGGCCTCTGAACTCTAAGGTCGCTTCGGCGACGCTCCTTGTAGTGCCCAGACGCAATAGTGCTCGAGAGGGCCGAACCACGGCTCGGTCGGTTGCTTATCGAACTAATCTAACTATCGAACTAGTCAATATTTACTTTTAATATTACATTTATACTTAATTTTGAAGGTGTCTCAACAGTCACCCTGGATATATGTCCGTATTTCGAATATAAAGGCGTATTATCTATGTATTTTAAATGTATGTCTATTTGTTGATTAAAATTCATTGTTTTTTTTGGCGCCCTTAGTCTCTTTTGATGGTGCGCCAACTACATAATTTAACCATACCATAGGAGAATGCCTATACCCATTAAGTCCACCTTTTGTATCTTTTATTATACAAGTATCTACACTAAATAATAAATAAACAGATATATCCGTAGTAGGTTTATTAATCTATATTATTATCTGCAAGGCTTGAAGATATGACTTTATACGTTATCATTAAAATGTTTTCCCGTTTATCATCAAGAAACATTTACAGTTAGTGTAAGATTTGATACAAATAAATAAATACAATCAACTCCAAAAGTTCTGTCCCTTCAGTTGGCATTTAAAGTATACTTGTTTGTTGTTTCTTGACAACAAATAAAGAACTTTTCTGGAATTTCTTAGAACTGAAATTCCCATTTCACTTAAAGTTTAAAGTTTTTATAGTGACTCTTTTGCAACATTGGAGTAAGTTTACGTAAGCAACTTAGGAGTTTACGAGGTAGCTGACAAAATGTATAATTAAATATTTTAATAAATATTGAATTATATATTAAATTATTTAATTTATAAATTAAATTATAGAATAAATATGGTATTCCTGACAATTAAGTTGTTATTAGATTGTTTTATACGAATTTTTAATTAACATTTCATTTTACGTTAAGAAGCATAAAACAAGGAGCGTTAAAAACACACTACTGCCTCTTATATTGTATTTATTGGTTAACTCGTTTAACCCGGTTAAACTTAGTGACCTGCTGGGGTTTTTACTAAGACATTGGTTGTAGCAGCGGGCCGTGGATACGATTCCCAACCGGGGCAATTTTTTGATATAGATTTTTCAATAAGGGCAGTGTTTTTGTTAAACTAAATTTGGAACACGATTGTGACCACTTTCAGCCATCGACGTTTTCATACATGCGAGTCATCTGATATCGTTTGATATCGTTGCTTCGATATTATGAGATTTACGAAGTAGTTATAAGAGTGGAATATAGGAACCTGTTGAGTCTTTGCACCTTAATTCTAAGCTGGTCGTGTGATATACGGTTATCCGTGGTAGTGCCTGCTGCGTCTGTTACTGCCTCCATTGTAAATAATAAACATAATGAATAAACAAACATGTCATGGAGTAATGCGTTTAGTACTGTTAGTTAATAGTATAAGGTATTTTAGGCATGGGCGTATCTAGGATTATTTTCCAGAGTGGGCACTAGACCATCCTGGGGTGGGCTCTAGACAATCCTGAGGGGGGCACTAGACCGTCCTGGGGTGGGCTCTAGACCTCCCTGGGGTGGGCTCTAGACCTTCCTGGGGTGGGCTCTAGACCATCCTGGGGTGGGCTCTAGTTCATCCTGGGTTGAGCTCTAGACCATCCTAGGATGAGCACGCCCCCCCCCCCTCTATATACGTCCATAATTATAGGAACTATTCAGGTTCTACTGATTATTTAGCAATTTAGCTTAATAGGTATAATAAGCCTTTGTTTACCATTTTTCTATCTAAAAATGGAATAGACAATAAGTGTACTGTTGCTTTACAAACCGAAAGAGTGGATTCGAACCCCACTGAGATTGATGATTTTGTGTTAAATTGTTACATTCGATTGAAATGGCACTGAATGGTGATCAAAATTCTGAATAATAATTATTTTCGTAGAAAACAGCGAAACAAACTTCGAACTCCTTGGACGTTCGTGAAATAAATTTATCAGTTATTATGATTTAAAAAAGAAACTATTACACCGATTTTCACAAAAGAAAAAACATAAAGTCGAATTGAGAACCTCCTCCTTTTTAAAATCGGTTGAAAATGAAGAAATCAGATGGACATGTGTAAAGTTCAGCATTTGACCTGTCTCCGGTCATTTATTATAGATACCTACAATTTTTAAAATAGGCGTGTAGGTCTGTCTGTTGGTACGTACACTTCTTCCTCCTCCAAGCCTTTTTCCCAAGTTACATGGAGTCGGCTTCTAACCCATTCAGATACTACCCAAATGTCAGATTTTACCCAAAGCGACTGGCATCTGACTTCCGCAACCCAAAGGGATAAACTGAATTCAAAGGATGGATTTGTTATCAGGAAATTTAAAAGCAATGACATCCTATAAAGACTGCTAAAGATGTTCTTGACAACCTGGGCCGACTTTTTACATGCTCATCTGACGCATGGATAATCTTCCTTTTCAGGCTATCGGATGATCAGCCTGCATTGCCCTAAACCAACCAAGAAACAACAACAAAGTTCCGGTTTGTAATGCAAGCGCCCATACCACTACGCTTTGGAGGACTGGACTTGATCTTGGACATTGTTAACTACCTAATCTAATCTTAAATCTTATAAATTGTATCTGTCTTGTCTTGTTAGTTCCGTATTCTGTATCATTATTTGGTACTTTCTGTGGCATCATGAGGTTTTTACTATACAATACAATAGAACTGCAAGATCCAAAAGGCTATGGTACAGAAGAAGTATTCATAGTTTTCCACCGACTTCAAGGAATGAGGAGTTCTCAATTCGACGACATTTTTTTTGTATCTATATTAGCGGACTTCTCCATAACTTATGAATCGTTTTACCTACTTCTAGGAATTTCGAAATTTGAAAATCGGTCCAAAACTTTTATCTTTCAAATCAAAACAACTGAAAAATTTGTTTAACGAACTTTTGCTTATAAGGCGTAAGTAGTATAATAGTAGTAGTATATTAGTATTTCTTAGTATTTAACCGACTTTAAATAAGGAGAAGGTTTACAGTTCGGATGTTTCTGTTTCCTTATGTACGTTCGCACAGAACTCCGTCATTTATGAACCGATTTTGAAAATTATTTTTTTATTTAAACTTTTAAGACTCTTCTGAAAATTTTAAAGAACCATGTAGGAAATATTGCCATATAAAATTTTCAGAATAATCGGTTCAGTTGTTCGTTTTTATAATCGATCAATCAGTAGGGGCAAAAATATTTCTCGTATGTACACTTTTAGGACTTTGAAGACAGTTTTTGTTATTTTCTATAATAATAAACTTCTAAGACTTACGCGAATATTTGACATTTTAAATTAAACAACTTTACGGATTTTATCGCGGTTTATTTTTGAATTTTATCACCCGACGTTTCGAACCCTTTACGAACCCTTTACATGAACGCTGTATAGGATTCGAAACGTCGAGTGATAAAATTCAAAAATAAACCGCGATAAAATCCTATAGTTGTTTAATTTAAAATAATAAACTTGTTTAAATAAAATGGCAGTATACGAAAATGCCAATAACACGATTTTTCCATTTCCCCATACTTAAGTGACGTTTAGACGTCATTTCGTTTAAAGTGTATGCACGAGACATAGGGTGTAACTGACCTGCCACAATGTTATGCAACACGACACGATGCATGCACAGAATTATCTCGCGATTGGATTGTTTTGAATATAAATACCGTTTGTAATACAAATTATAATTAATACAAATAAAGAACGTAAATATTCAATTTACCTCTACCAGTTAGTAAGTATTTATAGGGTAGTGGGTTCAATACATATAGATACCTTGACTCGCAAACCAGCTCACTCGACTTTTGTCAAAAATGTGAAGTTCGCGAGGAAATTATTTGCAACAATTTTAAAACGTTATCACAATTCTTTGAATAATTAGTTATTCAAAAAACTGTCTAATTTCTCTGTGCGATGAATTTCATTCTTTTGTGTATTTTGAATGAATAATATTACAATATAATATAAGAGCTGGTTTGCGAATTAAGGTATCGACATCTGAAATGATTTTACAACATCAATACACATATCGTTACATATCTCGAGTTTATGTAGGGGAGAGGGGGGCTAAAAGTTCCGATTTTTAGTCAACCCCCAAATTTTTTTTAGAATACTCGATTTTAGTATCCATACAATGCAATCAAAACACACATACATATCTTACTTTGTTATTAACACGGTTAGTTGTGTTTTGTGTATTTTTTTTTTATGATTAATATTTTATTGCCTAAAGTCGGAAAGTAACAATATACCCCGAGTTGGGGCAAGTTGTTAACAAGCCGGGGTAAGTTGTTACCATATTTTTTTAACCTACCATTTGTGAAATAAATTAAAAAAGATATTTGAAACTAATTTTTTAAAAATTATAGAACTTTTTTTATGCTTTTTTTAATATATTGTATGTAAACATACGAACCTGTTTTTTTTACCTTTATTAAAATGTTTTATTCTACATATGATTGAGGTTCAATATAGGAAAGTTATTGGAATTTTTTGTTTTGTTATTATCTTTGAATTATTCGAGTGGCTCTATCGAGAGAGTGTCTTCGTTTTAAAAGTATGCAAATAAGATAGAGCGTATCGAATAAGTAGGTTGAAGAGGAATATTCTTTACATTTGCTTATGATGTTCAGCGGTAAAAATTGGTTTTGCTGATGAAAATTGAAAATAAAGATTTACATGGCGTTCTGAAAATTCTTATAGGATTTTCTTCTTAAATAACTTTTCTTGCTGCCGATCTTATTTCAATATGCAGGTCTTTATCCAAAGAGTTAAGTCTTTAAAAACCATAACTCGATCGATTTCACTAAATAAGAAATTTAAAAAAAACTTTAAAAAAATTTCTCTGATTTTTCTTTGTATAAATACAGAAAAATTTTAGGCTGTATTTCAAAACACATTTTCATATTAAGACAGAAGTAACTAAAAATAACTATATATACTTAATATATATAACGCTTAGTTAAATTACGCACAAAATTATTTTACGAATATACAATAATATTTCTCAAGATACAAAACAAACTTTCTTTACGCTATTAAAATGAAAATTCAGACAGACAGACTTGCAATACGAGCTGGAATAAAGCCTTAAAATAAAAAAAAATATTTCTACGCATAAAAGAAAACGAGCGTGTCATTTTAAAACGCCTTCGTTGCTTTACTTGTTTTATCGTAATCGATCGTGAAATAGTACTGTAAGAATGTGAAGGCCGTGTAAATATACTATTCGGCCAGATAAGGGCGGTTCGAGGCAAGATGTCCACTAGTTTTGTTATGACCGTTAAAGGCAATTATGCAAGCTTCACGCTTGCAGGCAGACGAACGAACGGCGAGCTATCGTCGCCGTAGTGATGCGCCGCTCGAGGTCATTCCCCTATCGATATCGATGTCTGAAATAATTTGATCAACTTTTAAATTTATTCAAATTTAAAGTGTTAGTAATAGAATATTGTGCCACAAATTTTTGAGATATAGTATATTGTAAATGATTATTAAAATTTAAATAATAAACGAAGCCAATTCCATGATTTATTTCGCCAGCTCTGTCACACTTCTAAATAGCCTTAGATAAAAAGGTAAATATTGAATAAAATGTCAAACCAGTATTTTATGGTTTCGTTTAATTTATTTAAACTCTATGCCATTGGAAGGCTAATAAGAATTTATTATAATTTTTAACATTGTTTTACTAATATTTATTTTATGTTATTTAATACTTGAATATAACCGTGCATTCTAGTTATTTTCTTGACAGATTTTAAATATTACTTATTTTTATTCATCGACAATATAACTTTTATAATATAGAACATCACAGCGTTCATGTTCCATTGTCGGCAGTGGAAAATTCCACTACAAAGCATGTAACCTTAACCCTTCTCTTTCGATCACCTTACAAATCATATAGCTCTATCTCTTTTTCTTTAACTCGACGCAGACACTGTGACCTAAGCAACTTGTCTCTTTCTTTTCTTTGCGCATGCGTATTATTCCTTCTCTTTCGTTTGCACAACTTAACGTTCTATTTTACGAATAGCTCTGTGCTATGTATACTTCTCGGTCGTCGTCCAAATGATTTTTGTTGGCTGTCTTTCTCTAGAGCTTGAATGAGGCAAAATTTGTTTCCTTGATGCAGAGCTACAGCTTCAAATCCAACAAAATACTATACTACGACCACGTGCTCGAAAGGTTAACGGCTGATATAACAGATAACAAATATAAATAAACAATAATTACAGTCTTGCATTATGTCTGCAAGTACGCGACAAAATGGCGGGAATTTTTTCCTTTGTCTGTGGTTTTGCAATTGATAGTTATGGAAAATTTTGCACACAGAAACGTATGTGTCGGTAACAGAACGGAGAAATATGACTTTGACGAGAATTCAACTTTATTCTTTGAATTGAAAGATTTTTTGTTAGATCTTTAATATAGAAAAAGTTCTAAAGTTGTTAATGAAATACTTTTATTAAAAATATAATTTACATATATATACCAAATTATTGTGTTTGTCATGATTTTTGTATCTGATATTTTATATTTAAATTATGTGTATAAACAAATAAAAAATGAAAAAAAAAATTATTTAAATATTATGACGTATCATACAAAAACGAATCAACGTTAATATAATTTAAATAGTGCAATATTCTTATAAATAAATATTTTAATATAATTCACCGATCTAAATAATTACCATTATTGTGATAATATAAATCAAGCATTGATTATCTTGTTAGATTCGAATGCTTCGAGAATCTTCTAGACGGCCGAGGGTCCGCGCGCATAGAAACAGCTGTCCCACATTGTGGGCTCTTATTGATTTTAAACACTTTAAACGTCCATCCGTAATACAGTATCGCAAACGTTTAGTTTTATTTATCATGCTTTTTAATTTAATTTCAGTTTTTTTTTCTATTTTTATCATTTTCAATATTTGGAGTCCATTTGATGAAATGTTTTCATAATTCGACGGAATGAAATATTTCCACAAGCGTTTGACTTCTTTTTTGCCCTCATTCCAATTTCGCTTCAATCCGTGAGCGCCGTCTTAAAATAAATTCGCAGATTTTTATTGCCGACCACGTTTTTTATAAACATTCTATTTAAATTGCTGCATTGAAAGATGAAAGACGCTTTCGAGATATGTTTAAATAAAGATTGCAATTTGCTAACATTTTAATTATATGTAGGACAGTAATAATTCTGTCATCAGTGGAAATAGGACAAATAAAGCGTGTTTACGCGAAAGATTCCCGAAAAATAAACGAGATGTCGTCATGGGCGACATCACTGCGACGCTTGTTAAAATTACCGCCCGGAATTTGGCTTTCAAAACGTTGCACATATCCATTGTATTTACAAGGATTTTATTTTCTGTAATAATTTTTAATTATCATTTAATCAATATCATATATGTTGGTGTTTAGTGACTAATTAGGTTAATTCGAAAACTCATTACCTGTTTTTGTATCTTTTATATCTTTTGTATTGTAATATTATCTGTACTTCCTCGAAAGGGAAATTATTTAAAATCGATATGATTAGGCAGACATCCTTGGTTTATTTGTAGATAAGTCTATATATTATATTTATATATATATACAGTACCTAATTTACTTATCAACACTTTCTCATGGCAATGATTCTTCGTCTACTTCTGAGTCTTGCAATGCTTTCTTGTTGAGTAGAGACTTCGTTAATTTTTATTTGTGGCAAATGGAAACGTACTTTGCTAATATTATATGCCCGCATGCCGTGACGTCTGCACGGGCGATAACTGCAAAATTTGGCACTGCTCATCGGGTTTGTTTACTCGGCCCCTCGGCCATGAATTTGGCGGGAGGACTGATGAAGTTCACAGTCAAATGCTTGGCACACCGTCTGGGCACAGAGAGTAAAAGAGGAAGCGTATTATTTTGATTCAATAAATACATTATATTGTTAATTTATTCGGTTCGAATTGCCATCATAAATTGATGCAATTAACACGGTTAGGAATTGACTAAACGTTGAGGAATTTATTAAAAGGTTGTTTTTGATGTCACTTAGACAGTTTCCATCTCTTGAAAGTTTATTAATTTTTATAAAAATTGTATAATACGCCTAACGCAATTCCCATGTGCTAATATAATAAATGATTCCATGCGAAAAGTGGATACCTGCGACCGTGACGTAAAATCGATGACAGGGTTTTCTATGTCGTTAACTTGTTATAGGAATTGACGTGTCGGTCAGTACCTTAGGTACGTAGCCTAATTTTATTACACATTTCATATTATTTATATAAGTGCTATCTGTCGTCGAGTAGCGACTTATTAGAAAACACTGCTTACTTTTATTTAAATTTTAAAGCACTGCCCTCTGGCATGTTTTTGAATAAACTTGCTATATTATAGAAGTGTTGAAATATTATACGAAGAGTGAACGACAAATGACAACAGATGGCGCTAAACGAAATAGTGGATTTTTAAATTATGTAATTCTTCACTGTCTCCAAAAAGGTAGATATTAACGATTATATTCTTTTACCAATTTTTTATTTCTAATTATTTTTAAATAACTTAAAAATATGTTTGGAACGGAAGATCACTTCTAATACGTTTGAAGACGGTTAACTACCTACTATTTAGAAGGCGTTCCAGCTTGTTTAGAAGATCTTGGGTTAAGTCTGAGTAACACGTTTCAGCGTAATCAATTATGGGTATTATCAATGTTTGGACAAACATTAGTTTGGTTTGAAGAGAGAGAAAATGTTTTAGACGATAGATGGAACGTAAGGAAGCAACAACTTTGCGACTGATTTCTGCGACTTGAGCTTTCCAATTTAAAGTGTTGTATAGACAACACTTTAAGTTGGAAAGCCGTCAATAATCCGCCACGCCGATTTTTTACGGTATTACTATAAGGTATCGATACACGTTCTTTCTTGATGGCTAGGAGCATCTTTTATACGATTCACGAAATGCATGTCCATTGTGATGGAAAAGAAAAATGTTTGTGTAAAAAAGTAACATTAAGTATTATATAAATTTGCACTAGATTTAGGTCTCCTTTACATAATATTATGTTACATAATGTAGATTTATATTTGATTATATTTAGATTCATATTTACTATAAAATTCTTTTTAAAAGGATTTTTTAGTTATAAATGGTCATTAAAGTATTAATACCTGAATTTATATTTTAGTTTTATATACCGTTGACCTTAAAATGCCAGGCTTATAAGTTTGCCACTTTTCTCGCCACTATTTAGATTTCGACAATATTTTTTTAGCTTATTAAATCTTCTTTAAGCATTCATCCCTTTCCTTATCAGACACTTTTTATTTTTCTTTTTATATTTCACGAAACATATTGCAATATGTAAACCAATTGTAATGCTAAACAAATGTTTAAAATTTCTATCCTTCGGGATGAGTACTATTTTGTAAAGTGTCCTAAGTCCAAAAATAAAACTTTCCTTTCACAGCATTTATGTAAATCGTCGCGATAGATCTATTAAGTATTAAGTGGTAAGGGCCTTATAGGATAATAAACATACGACATATTAGCAATGGTATTATAACTGATGGATAATTGGCAGCATTCTAGACCACCAACCATAATATCATCAGCTCCACAATAACCCGTCTATTTTAAGTCGTTTTAAAAAAATATATTTCTAAATTAAACAACTTTACGGATTTTTTCGCGGTTTATTTTTAAATTTTATCACCCGACGTTTCGAACCCTTTACAGC
>JAOCPS010000006.1:1038088-1049528 GCA_025505425.1 Graphium colonna | reverse complement strand
ACCTGGGAAATCGGATACAATTGGTTTATTGGATAGAATGGATCTGGATTAAGGATTTGGAGAAGATAGGAGCGGGAAAACAAAAGGGTAGACATGGCCATCCGGCATCCCCAAAGTCATGCATACTTTATTTTATGCCGACCTTACAAAAAATATAATTGCTTGTAATTTCTTAGAAAAAATTGTTATTTTTCATATATCATTATTTCACATAACACTTCAATCGTCAAAAATGTTTAATTTAAAGTCATTAAAAGTTTTGTTTTCGCTTAGGAGTATTTTTCTTTCGTAAAACATTTATTGGATTAACCTTCAAACATATAAGCTTTACCTGTAGTATACTGAACAATGAAATTATTAAAAAATAATGAGGTCGTTTGCGCTTTTATGAACTCGGTAAAGTGTAACATAGTTAGCCTGACTTCGAATGAACGTAATTCGACCTTTCTCATATTTTTATTTGTCACTTTGGCAAACGTCTCATTTGTCAATTCGCTTGATATTTCAAGAAAAAATGACTATTTATGTCTTCTCAATGTTGCTTGTAAGAGAGTAGGGAATTTTGTCATCAATTTAATGTATGTTATTATAAAATAAATATTAAAATCCTAAAAAAAAGTTGAATACTTGTAGGGGGTAGAGCATAACATTCTTACACAGCTTTTGCTGAACTTTTACGGCCACGCTCGTCTGGGGAAGTACCACCGCCCTAGTTAATGCTGGCATAAAATAAAGTATGCATGACTATTGTGGATGCCGGATGGCCACGTCTATCCTTTTCTTTTCTCACTCCTATCCCCTCCAAATCCAAATCCTTAATAATAGGATGCGCCTATCCAATAAACCTATTGTATCCAAGTTCCCAGGTTGACAACGAACTCGCAACTCTCCGGAGGTTACCCTGGGCGACGGGATCACTTACCATCAGGTGAACCGTCTGCTCGTTTGTCTTCCTTTCCATAAAATAAGCATAAAAATATTAGCTTTTTGTAGTCCTCCTCTAAATTCACGTAAACTGTAGCAAATTTCACGATCCCATATCAGTTTAATTTTCGTAAGAGGACTTCGAAAGTTTTTGCTTCATGTATCATAAAATCGATATAACATGCATGGCTTTTGAGGATGCCGGATTGAGACGTCTACCTTTTTCTTTTCTCACACCTATCCTATCCAAATCATTAATCCCGATCCTATCCAATAAACCTATTCTATCCAATTTCCTAGGTTGACAACGTACTAGCAACTCTCCGGATGTTGCGTGTATGGGACACGGGATCGCGTACCATCAGGTGAACCGTCTGCTCGTTTGTCTTCCTTTCCATAAAAAACCGTATTAATATCACACCTAATAAACGATCCAGCATAAGCGCAGATATTTTCCGTTTCCACGGGTTCAATTACTTCGAAGCCAACAATGGTGAAGAATGAATGCCTTCCACGTCGCGGTTTTCATTATGCCAACTATAGAATAAATCAGTGATTGATGGTACATTGGCACAAGGCCTTGTCATAGACAAAATGTTTGATCGGTACGCTGAACACGTCATTTGTTATTTAAATGTATATATAAAAAGGGCATTGTATTAGTCGATAAATTAAGGTATAAACTTGTTTATATACGTTAGGTTTTTTTAATTATACAGAGTGAATGGTGAGTCACCGTCAATACTTTAAGACGTTGTACTTGGGTATCATATATGAAGAATAAAAATATTATTAGAAATGAATATTAATTTTCACTGAGAAAATAATCTGAATGAAGTACCACCGCTCTTTGTAAAGTCGGCATAAAATAAAGAATGCATGACTTTTAGGGATGCCGGATGGTCATGTCTACCTTTTTCTTTTCCCACTCCTATTCTCTCCAAATCCTTAGTCCCGACCCATCGTATCCAATAAACAAATTGTATCCAATTGCCCAGGTCGACAACGCACTCGCAATTCTCCGGATGTTGCGTGTGTCCATGGGCGACGGGATCACTTACCATCAGGTGAACCGTCTGCTCGTTTGTCTTCCTTTCCATAAAAAAAGACAAAGAAATTTTACTATCACTAAATTTTAGCGTCGACCAGTAAAAGTTATAATTTTGTTTTATGTATTCGTCGAGTTAATTATCGATTAGCTTGTTGCCATCTCATTTAAAACTGCAAATTCATTAATTCTGTAGCAGCCTTTAAAAGGCTGTTACCACTTCACACTGGAGACATGCTTATTTGCATGTCTGTAATTAAAATTCTATTAAAATTTTATGGGGTTATACAACCTTATTGGCAGTGCATTTTCTACTTTTATAATAATTTTATTTGCGTGATGTTTCTTTTGTTTATTTATTTGTTATGTTTTAAATTTCATATTGTCTATCGTGAATATTCTATACACGGTGTGAGGTTTATAGACAACAAGGAAATTAGCTATTTTTAGATAAAATTATTTTAAAAATTTTTGATAAAACCATCGTGTCTACACTTTTAAAGAAATTTACACTTCATTCGTAACGCTGAACGACAGACTCGTTCTCCATCGACGACCGATTATGCAAGTAACCAAACGGCCTTACGCAACGGTTACGCAAGAAGACGCGTGAGCGGACGGGAAATGCGCCTATCTCCGGACTGGGTCAGGCGAATGCAGTAGCCTTACATCGAGATAAAAAGACGATCGAAGATGCGGTGGAGATGGCTCTCTCTTTGCTCACATAGTCCTAAAAATTTGGTGTTGAAGTTGAATATTTGATTTTAATTTTGACAGACCTGAGGCTTAACTTGTTTAAATAATCATAAATTCTTCTTCTTTAGTTACCACATTAAATAATTTGCTTATAACTATGACATTTTTTATTACGTCTCCTATCAGTTCATAAGTAATGGGTTCTTGCCTTAACTAAAGATCGTTGGTTCGAATCCCATGGGGAATCATAACTTTGTTTTGTTGTTTCTTGGTTGGATTAAGGCAATGCGGGCTGATCATTCGATTGCCTGAAAAGAAAGATGATCCATGCGTCGGATGGGCGTGTAAACAGTCAGTCCTGCGCCTGATCTCTCTCTCTCTCCGGTCGTGCCGGATATCCGTCTCATCGGACTTTGAGAGCTAAGGAACAGAGAGTGCACTTGTATCTGCGTACACTTGTACACTATAACATCTCCTGCCCAGTTGGCTGATCTCCGAGTAGATTGACCGCCGTGACCGGAATTCGGTAAAGAGGACTTTATTTAGCTTAAAAATCACATAATATAGACAAATAATAAGGAAGCATATAGATCAATTGTTGTTCTTTTTTTTTTTGGAAACGATTTTTTTTGACTGTGTAGTTTTATTACATTTTTCCTATCAACATTCTCCCTCTTCTTCTAGTCGTTTGCTTAATACTGAGAATCGTGATGGCCTCGGCCAGTTATCTTCTAGACTAAATTTCTCCAATAATGTTGCTCGGCTTCATCGATGACTATGCCAATATTTGAGCCAGTGTGTTCAGCCACCTAATCAGACTATAGTATTATGGCCGCAATGGTATGCACCTCTTACAAACTGCACTTGGTTTAGTAGGGAATTTACGAACGATCGCATTTTTTTCATACATGTCTTTAGAATTTTTGTAATGAGTACTATTCCATGTGTATACCAAAAAACATTTTTCATTAAAGAAGTTATAACGTTTGTATTATTTATACCTGATCTTTTAAATGCGTTGCAGTATTCGTAGAAATTCAAGAACAAGTATTCCTTATTTTAAAATTGTTCATTAATTGTAAGTGATAATGGATTTAATGTTAATGTAAGAAATTCATAAACATTCCTTCATATGACCTTAAACCGTGTTTATATTTCACGTAATGAAAGTTAAGCGACTATTCATAAACGTCTGCAAGGAGTTTCCGAGCTGAACGGTCGACGACAATGGCCTACCGCAGGACGTAGCTAAATGGCTCGAATTGTTGAGCGATTGCGCTATTGGCCGCCAAGGTCGGTGCATGACCGAGCCTGGCGTCATCTTACACAGTATGGAAACGAAATTTAACGCCGCGATGGTCGTATCGGCGGTTAATGCGTTAGACGATCGTTCATAGTCCAGTCCAATAAAAACAACTCACGTAATTGATTTTTAGGCTCTTAAGTAATCATTTATCTTCACTAGACTCCATCCGCCAAAACACAAACTGACCTTAGAAGCAATGCAATCATACCTTAAGATGCATAAAAATTACTTCTAATTAAACTCATCAGTGATGACTTCGAAACTTCTAAAAATACATAAATGTAATCATAATTAAGATATCATCCGCTTGAAATGTTTTTTTTCAGACGATAAATGGCTCCTGCACAGAAATCACTTCACATTAGTAGAACCTTATAAGTATTTTCTACAATTTTTATGTATAAACCTAATAATTAATAATCTTAAGGAAACCATGCACCTCATGTGTCAACAAAAAATAATGAGGTACGTACGTAGGTACTATAAAATATAATAATGGCGGTGTTCCTCATGCCTGCACGACCGTAACGGCTCACGAACGCGCCAACGTGATACCATTATGCGATTTACGATATATTAAATTCCGCTATCAAACAAAAAGAAACAATTACATTTTCCTACAGACATTGGAATGGTACTAAAATAGTCTATCGACTGACTTTTAATTAGATGTAATTAGCGAAGAGCGACGTAACTCGACAGTCTCTCAATAAAGCGCGTGCCACTCCACCGCCAGCTTGTTGACAAAGACCCGCTTGATCAATAGATTGCCGTTTCACGATTGCTCCCAATAGGACCACGTTCGCCTCTAATTGGCTTCAGATTCGCAACTGTGTTGATGACGTCACCGCGTAGGCACCCGCACTAAGCTCCTCTCTTCTTTTTCAGACCGAAAATGTAGATAGATTGGAAAATAGGTTATCGTTATCAGTACGATGTCCATCGACCAGGCGTCGCCGCTGGTGCCTATAAAACCTCAAGTGGCGCTACAGAACAGCGCGTTCATAAAAAACAGCCACAACAGAAGCAGCTTCTGCGGGGTTTCCCCTTCTCCTACCAATGGTACCTTCAAGACGTTTGCTGTGAACAGAAAGAGCTGGTGCGGAAATGGCTCTGTACTACAGCAGTACACTCCTGACGAAAAGCCCCAGTTGGCCACCTTCAGATCCGGTACAGGAACCTTTCCTAGGAACAGAGAAAGGAACAACAATACGACTTTTCTGGGAGCCTTGACGCCAAATGGCAACTCAGCTCAGTCTCTGCGAGCGAGCGAAGTGAGAAGAGGTTCAGCGAACGGCAGACGATACGCGGAAATTGGAAACTGGAGTAAAAGGTGAGTTCATGTTTCCAGTTGTGATTGTTTTAAACATTACACTATTCTAAGTATAACCACATCTTAGTAAATCTAAGTTGTATGTAAAAATGTTAGAAATGTAATCTGGATGGCGGAAATAAAATATATCGCCCATATGTTTTCGACGTATTGTTTATAATATTACACTAAATCTTTTACTTAACTACCATAAAAATATTTCAAATAGAAAAAAACATACTCAGTTTTTTCTATTTGAAATATTTTATGGTAACAGCTACGATATGAATTAACGTGAATATTAATGTTCTAATAAAAATTATAATAAAATTAGACGACATAGGGAAACTGTACCTGATAGAGTAAACGTTTTTATATCTGCTAGCTCGTATCATAGGTATTAAAGTTACTAGTAAAAACCTAGAGAGAAGTGAAAGTACCTTATATTACATATTTTTATTTTTCGGATTGCAAAGGCATTAATTTCAAAGGTTCGCAAACAAGAAAAAAACACTGGGGAATAGTATTTTTTTAGCAATTCATATATTTTCTATAAGACTTAGAAGAAGATAGTTACAACGCTCTATATAAGCAACCTCTCTTTTGCGAAATAAAACTGAATTTATTTATACTACAGAGCATAGTTAGTAAATTAATTAAGTAAAAATATTTTCCAGATTGTACGTATTTACACTCCTTTTTTCCCTATAAGCAACTATTCCCAATAAGAAACTTTTCATTGAAATTGGTTCAGATGAATTGCTTATATACTGAGTTCAGTCAGTACAAGCCAAGTTTTAAATACAAAATCTCGGTCAGTTAACACTTAACCCGAAAACAAGAAAACATTGGTCTAAAAAACACAAAGCAAAAATAATTCAGTGTCTCCATAAGCAACTTTATTATATAGCAAGAATCTGTTTATCTAAGAATTTTTGTCAACATTCCAAGTACTGTAAGAAAATACCGTAGTCGATCTCTCTGAATTACGTTTGCCTTATACGTCTAATATATTTCGAGCAAGAAGCATTGTTATTTTTCGACACGATTAACAAGCCTGACACAAATATCTGGGATGATTCCCCAGGTAAATAGAAGTTACTAAAAGAAGCACGCCCGTAACTTTCACTGGGTCTTGCTTGTTTATTTTTCCTTTTTTCATCTCGAGTAATTCTGTAACAAGTTTTCCAATTTCATTCTCTTGTCGCTCTCATTTCCTCCCGTTCGTCGGGTCCCCGGTTCCCTTAATATTACTTTTATTAGCCGAAAGCGCTTAACAAACATTGGTTCGAAATCTTATAAAGATTGAATTTCATTTAATAAAGTACGAAGATTGAAGATGATCCATACGAAAGTTACAGTTCATTTTTATGTTTTCTTAAATAATTTTTCCGCTTGTTACTTTACTCGTATTAAAATTATTTTGAATTTTGAACTAAATCAATCTCCAACAAATATATAATACCTCAAATACATTGTGTTTTGCTTAGTCAATATATCATATGTCAATTTAAAACCGTATGTTTTCCATTTAAATAATTTTGAATTTTAACGAAATTTTCCCATACTTTCCATTTCCACCGAATGCTATAGACTTAATTTAAACTCCAGGTGTTGTATCGTTACGTAAATGTACGAAGTAATCAAAACACTCGCTATTTTTCGGATTCATTAGCCAGTTCCTTCCTAATGTTTACCGCATCCTAATCGCAATCCTC
The DNA here is from genome assembly GCA_025505425.1 of Graphium colonna. Taxonomy (NCBI): domain Eukaryota; kingdom Metazoa; phylum Arthropoda; class Insecta; order Lepidoptera; family Papilionidae; genus Graphium; species Graphium colonna. Next base: position 1,042,524 of record JAOCPS010000006.1, on the reverse strand, counting down.
ATTATCTTTTATACGTTGTCAGAGGAAAGTTTTTCCATAATTCTCTTCCCAATTGGGGTTGGCCAAGTTGGCAGATAAGCCGCCGTCAAATAATCTGACTCTTAGTACTTCTTTTTATTAGGGGTTGACTTTATCTCTCGTCTCTTAGACGTTATCTCCCTCTCCCTGTTTAGCGGTTCCCAACTCGGATTCATCGCCAGTTAGTAGGCCGGCTTAATTAATACTAGCTTCCGAATTGTCTTCATGTTTATCTTTATTCGCTCGTCTATCAGGGGTTTTGTTTTTAAAAGTTTATTTTTTATATGTTATTCTCTTTTAGTGGCAGTGTTTTGTCAGTTTAATTTCAAGGTCTATGCAAAAAGTTTTTAACAAGTTTGTAACAGTTTTGGTTGATTAAAGACGTATTTAGAGACCACTATTATGGACCACTGACCATAGAAAACTCGAACATGATATGGCATCATAAGTCGAAGAATGCAATCAAATCAGACTGATAAGACCCCAAATGCTTTCATCTTTATATATCCGTAAGTTCAGAAAGATTGGGAGTGCGTCCCCTGCAATGAAAAACTTTTTACGACTGTCGTGTGCAGTATCTGGACGAAACACTTAACCAGGGAAGGAAATCTTTTAAGCTGACTGTTAACTAAAACTGTTTTCTGGTCTTATAATTGTTTGATATTAATAACGTTTTGCGTTAATTATTCAGTTTAACAGCGAATAAAATCATTGCTAATATTTTATATGTAATGTAGCATTATTATACAATAATTTTCGATCAGGGTTCATACTGGGTAAAAAATCACAACAAAATTTAAAAAACATTCATTATAAGCCTTAAATCGTCAGTCTATCTATTGTTATTGTTTTAATTTCTCTAAGGTAAAAATTACTTCAAAAGTGAAGATTTCAAAAATTAATTTACGTTGTGTAATAGAAAACTAAATGAGATTATCATACAATTTGTTTAAGTAGAGGACCATAATAGCAATTAATGAGATTATTAAGTATAAATAGCCTCTCGACATAGTTAATTCAAATAAATTGGATTAGTTTACGTCATTATAAGACTGCTATGTAATCAACATTAAAACATTAAAAAAAAACAAACATTAAAACTACTAAACCATTTGTTTTAAACTCAAATTCAACTGACTATAACGCTATATGGATTCCTAACGTTATAGAACAATCTCAACAACTGAACAAAAATAAAATTGCTTCCACAAAAAGATATTCTCCACTCGATTTCTTTTACAACAGCGAGACACAAAACTACAAATGTAATATCGGTAAAGACATCCGAGAGAATCATAATATAAACCAGCCACCAAAATATCGTCGCCATTCTGCAACGAAAAAGACGAAATCATTTCGCCACAAATCCAGACAATGGCCAAGACGATATTTGCCGGACGCCATATTTAAACTGGCGGTCAAGAATAAAAGGTTGACGGAAAAATAATTTTCTCCGCCCGAGGAGGGACACCTTACACTATTGTCAAAGGATTTGAAAGGTTCCATTCATCCCAGAGCCTATCAAGTCCCTCTTTTCTCATGAATGTTATTACAGTTTTCTTTCCCTTTATTTTTATAGATTTCGACGAGTTTAATCTGCTCTGCAAAATATTATTTGTCACGATATTTTTTACAAACGTAGGCATCAAACCTATTAGATACTTGCTTTAATATCTGAATACGTAATATCTCCTAAATATTCTTTGATACGAAAGTTCTTAACATTTCATAAAATAAGATTCTTAAGGATAATTCAAAACCGAACATTTCGAACCAATTTCCTACATCAATAGATAAAACAAATTCGGTAATAACGTAAACAAGACTCGAGCATAAAAAAACTGGTGACACGCTTACCGAATCCAAAGGAGCTCTCAGAGGCTTATGGTATCAATTTACGTATGCGCAAACACGGACGGGTCTCCGTCGATGCAAAACACCGGAGTAGGCACCTGCGTGATGTTTGGAGAGTAAATAATGTCGCAAACAAGGCAAATTCGGTTTATGTCCCTCCTATATTGAATATCGGGACCCGGCATTGGATATTCGGGACGCGTGGCTAGGCATAAATATCCCTCTCGCGCTCATTACAATAACTTCGTCTCGATGGACTAAGGCGGATGCTCCCGCGGGACGTCACTCGTTCCGGTAATGGAATCCTGGACAGATTTCGACCGATAATTGTTATAGCAAGTCTCTTCCGTCTTCCATGTATTCCCGGGCACGCACACGTTTGTATAATGTATTAAGGTGGGCCCTATTCACCTTGCTTTTCTTGGTTGCTCTTTAGTTTTTTTCTTACTTCTATTGCAGAAAACCTAAAGCTTACGAATATTCGAATTAGTTTTGAATTGATACGCCAAAATTCCTAATAAATATATAAATGTCAGACAACGCTTGAACAACAGATACAAAGCCTATTTCAGTGGTCTATATTTTATGTTCTTGTAGAAGTTTGTTTGACATAACGTAATGTTAACATTAATAATCTGGACACTCTTATGCCGATTATCCTTGACACATTTAAGAAAGTAAAGTTATTTGTGGATTCAAAGTTATTTAGGCATATTTATGTCACGATACTTTTCAATATATTTGATATGAAAAATAGTTTTGTTTATTTGTCTAGTTTGTTATTTACTAGCGCAGCATACATACATGTCTCTTTATCTTCAATAATATCGATGATTTTATAGAAATAACTCATGTGTTGCATCCCATACATACTTAAGGATTTAATATATGATGTAAAATTTTCGCTGCTCACATCTAAAGCCGTGAATCGATCTCAGTCGTTTTTTGTTCAAAGCACTCGAGGCGAACATTTAATATACACAAACTCGAGCGACTTTTGTTATCTTTAATTGTTAGCTATAATTTCAATCTTCATTTTTTATTATTTACTAGATATTTGGCAATAAAAGAAACAATATGGGCCTATATATCTTTACCATCATATAGGTGTTCTTCAATCCGTATTGGAGTTGCGTCCGCCAAGCAACTATGTCTAGTACTCACTACCTCTGTCGAGCCGTGAGGTGAACCTGAATAAATAATAGCCAGCTAATATATTTGTGTAATTTAGTTGAAAATGGAAATATGTCTGAACTAAGCCACATTTTAAAATTGACCCATTGTGCGAACAAACAATTATTTTGTTCTGTTTCAAGTTCCTAATGTGTTCCACTTTACATCATCCTTGGTCACGCGATACGCAGATCCTTACGATCTTATCTTGGAACTAATGAAAAATGCTCGTAAGATTAAATGATATATCGAGCTTTAACCATGTTGCTTCGTGACCGACAGAGTAAAAACTTTTAGTCTTTTTCTATCTTCTGTTTTTTTGGTTGTTACATCGTTATTTTAATCATAATATATATGACATAAGAGCCGTGGTAGCTCAGTGTCCGGGCGCTCGCCTTCAACTCTATTTACTCCAGGCGTACCTGATTTCGATCCCCGGTGCCGGCACCAATAAAATTGTCAATTTTCTAATTGCAATTTTAAGCATTTACCACGTGCTTGGCGGTGAAGGAAAACATCGCGAGGAAACCTGCATATCGAAGAAATAATACCTCTATGATACGTGAAGTCCACTTCGCCCTAGGGTCGTGTGGTGGACTATGCCCTAAACCCTCGTTCTAGAGTAGGCCTTAGCCCAGCAGCGGGATAATTTCAAAAATAAGCTGCTACTTTACTTTACTTTATATTACATAAAATCTTTTATATACAATTGTTTAAAAAATACTATATTTTTTGAGAATTATGGCCTTTATTTAAGTCATTTTATAGTTATGTCAATAATAATTATTCCTATACACGGTAAGGAGACGGTCAGAGTACTTCGCCCGATAAACGAATTTGAATTCAATTGACTGGAAGGAACTAGAAATAGATAATAGTGCTAGGCCAGACGGTTTATGTGCACTTTCCGTATATGCTTCTGGGAATAAGGCTGTAAATGCTGTGGGGTACACGGTCTGGCGAGCACAGCTCGCTACAGCACGCTCCGAGCTGTCCGTGCGTGCGTTTGTCATGCTAATTGCAACCGATTTGCACAATAAAACGTTCGGACGAACGTTCGCTAACGAGCGGTACGCCATCTATCTCCCTACCCCCAAATTAGACTGTAATTAAGACGCGGTTGCCATGATACGCACGTCCGAGCCTCAGTTGTTTATCTGGCCGTGAAAATTGTTCAGAGATGTTTCTATGATGCTTTCACTTTTTAATTATTCACAGGCGGTATTTATTTGATAACAACAAGTATTTTATTACTTTAATAAAATAATACTTCCAAATGTTTAAATTTTACTTGTAATGGCAAAGGGTTGAATAGTTTTTTTTTTTTTATGGAAAGGAAGACAAACGAGCAGACGGTTCACCTGATGGTAAGTGATCCCGTCGCCCATGGA
>JAOCPS010000006.1:1015713-1028191 GCA_025505425.1 Graphium colonna | reverse complement strand
ATTTTTAGAATTTATCAAATATTACCGAAACCTGAGGTTCTTTTGCGAAAATAATTACTGTAGTGGTTAATATAACAAGTCTAGTCTCCAAAAAAACGTGTTTGAACTAGATACAAGTTGGTACGGTTTGTCATATAAAAATGGGCATTGTAATTTACATTAGATAATGCTTGGTTATTACAATATTACAAAGGTATTTAAACAATTCTATAAGACCGTTTAATTAGCAATATTCGTTTAATTAGTGTGGGAAGGGAGGGAGGTGCCTAACGCATGCTTATGTGCGCTCACATGTTTGCTTGCAGGTTGTTAGGGGATTTTCGCGTAATATTGCTAATTAAACGGTCTTATAGAATTGTATACAATGGACTTCCGCAAAGTAACGGCTGATTCTATTAAAGGTATTTAAGTTTTACTAAGAATTTAACGTGTAACCTTTTTTTTATGTACGTGATTTTTTTAATGTTTACAATTACTATGAGCATACTAACTGATGTATGTTGATATGACATGTTAGTGACAATTATAATTAACACATAAATTTTTCATGAAATTCAACTATTTATTCGTGTAAACCTGTTATTGGCATTTTGTTTCTATTATCTATTTTTAATATGTTGTTAATGGCTGTTGGTTTTCCTTGAAGAAAATAAGTAAGTAAATAGCGTTCGAAATGATTGTATATAACCTACTTTATTGAAATCTTTGTTTGATATGAAGACGTATTTAATTATGATCATTGATATACAAAAAAATCTTAGATACACAATCGGCGTCTCATAAACGTCCGTGGCACAATATCAAATCGTGCACGTATTTTTTTTTTTTAGATTAAACTTCAATCACAGTTTTTTAATTGAATATTGCTTTGTACAGACAACTTTATGTCCTGCACATAAAGTTGAATTTGCAAAGTAAAATATTAACGTCTAACATAATTGATGGTAGGTTGGCGCACTTGCTAAGACATTGGCTGCGGCGTCGCAGGTCGTGGGTTCGATTTCCACGCGGAGCAAATGTTTGCACGATCTACAAATAGTTGTTTCTGATCTGGGTTTGTCTTTTTCTGTTTTTTGCTTGTAAAACCGCCCTTATAACATAGGACTTTAATCTTATATTAGAGCAGTTTTTTTTAATTAATATTCGAAATTAAGGACGGTTTCAATTGTTACTTTTATTAGAGACTATATCTAGGATTTTTTTTATATCAATGATAAGGATTATTAGACTAATTCTAAGAATAGAGAGAAGAGAAGAGAATTAAGAACTTATATTGCTAAACTTATTTAACATATCCTTAAACGTTTTAATGAATAGAGTTACAAAGAAGATTTAGTGATCTCTTATACAAACATGTTTATCGATCCTGACAAGCCATGAGCGCGAGCCTGATTTATTAATCCATTTTGTTTATCCGAAATTTCGGGAGTTTGTTTTCATCCAGTCCCTTGTTGAAACGCCCTGAGGGCTAATTCGGGAGGCCATCAAATTACTGCCTCGGAGCCTTTCACGTGTTTGAGGCTATTCATTAAAGTAGACCCCCAATTCGACTAAAACCTTAATGCATTTTGCGTCGCTTTAACTAAACTATGTTTCCAGTACTAACATAAATGTAAGAGTATATAGCTACAAGTGTTTGTTGCTTACTCTGATTTTTATGTGGGTTAGGAGATGAATAGATGGTTCACCTGATGTTAAGTGATTACTCTTTGCCTAGTGATTTTGTTTGCAATATCAACTTTTTTTTTATGGAAAGGAAGACAAACGAGCAGACGGTTTGCCTGATGGTAAGCGATCCTGTCGCCCATAGACACACGCAACATCCGGAGAGTCGCGAGTGCGTTGTCAATGTGGTAATTGGATGGCATATTTTTATTGAACAGGATGCGTCGGGATTACGGATTTGGAGGGAAAAGAAGCGGGAAAAGGAAAGAGTAGACATGGCATCCGGCATCCCTAAAAGTCATACATACTTTATTTTATGCCGACTTTATAAAGGGCGTCGGTACTTTCCCGGACGAGCGTTACCGTAAAAGTGCAGCATAAGCTGTGAAAAGATGTTATGCTCTACCACCTTGCAAGAGTGCCGGCTATTTTGTCCACCTATAATACTTGACCTCTGTTCATTGGAATAAAGTATTATTTTCACAGAAATTTGGGAAACAGAGTATAACAGACTGGCTTCGTACGCCTTCGAAGTGCATTTTTATTAAAAACTTTATAAGATGACTACAAAAATGTATTCTTTCAAATAAAAATAGAATTTATAAAATTAGTTTATAATCGCCGTATACGTAGCCTCCGTAGCATAGTGGTATAGGCCCTTGCTTTTTGAACCGGAAGTCATGGGTTCAAATCAACATTGACTTTGTGTTGTTTTTTCTTGGTTGGATTAGGATATTGCGGGCTGATCACCCGATTGCCTGAATAGAAAGATGATCCAGGCGTCTGATGGGCATGTAAAAAGTCGATCCTGGGCCTCATCTCTGTTCAGTCGTGTCGGATATCTGACCTATATCTATCTCTAGTCTATAAAAGCAATGAAACAGAGAGTGCACCTGCGTTTGCGCGTAATCTCGGTGTAAATTGGCCGTCGGGCCGTAATTCGGGCAGGAGGACTTTATACATACAACCGTACATGTACAGTCACATAACCTTTTTTCGAGTCTTTTAAAAAGTGAATTTTCTTAAAAAAACGGTGGTATATCTAAATCCACTGCGCATGTTATGGTATAATTAATATAAATATATTTTACTTATATGATCGACGGCATTACAACAAAATATATTATCCAATAAAATATGTACTCTAGTTATTCGTATTGCAAACGATCCAAATAGTGATTTATGTATAATATTGCACTCACTTTGCATTCAATATTTTGTCGGTGCGAGCACTTAGTGAAAAATGAAACCCGGCAGCAGTAAAGTGAAGCAATTGATGCGATCGCTTCGGGCGATGCAAAAATGTATGGACCCTAAACGTCCGCAACTTAAAGTTCACCCGGTTCACCTTTTAGTGATGGGTTTTATTCCTATTTCAACTATTCATGAACCAGCGAACTTATTATTTGTAGCTGACTTCGTCTGACCGTTTGATTAATCGTGTAGTCATTCTTTCATTTGTATAGGAATCGAGACTGAGTTTGTACAAGAAAAGTTGAACGAATTAAATGAAGATTAAATATTTTTAGTTGGATCGATAGTCAAACATTGTGCGTTCGTAGTTTCTATTCAGATGCAAATATTTGAAAAGGACTCCTTTGTACCTGTTTCAACAATCGATTGCGTATTCTTGATACTAAATTTGGAATTTGCTATTGAGTATTGGAACAATTTTAAGTAAAAAACATTCCATCAACTATATTAAGAATGTCTTTGATTGAAATGATAGTTGAAATATTCCCACTCATTGAATTGCAGACATTATGATTTATATAGTTTAGTTCCATTTGACTAGACTTTTTTTTTTTACTTTTTTGGATTTTTTTTTTTATTTAATTTATGATTACTCAGTAATTTGGGACATTTCGTGTATCAATACTTTTTTTAATGGAAAGGAAGACTAACGAGCAGACGGTTCACCTGGTGGTAAGTGATCCCTTTGCCCATATACACACGCAAAATCCGAGACTCACGAGTGCGTTGTCAACCTGGCAAATAAGATAGAATAAGCTTATTGGATAGGACGAGGTCGAGATTTGGAGAGGAAAGGAGTGGGAAAAGAAAAAGGTAGACATGGCCTTTCGGCAACCCCGAAAATTATGCGTACTTTATTTTATACCGACTTCATAAAGGGCGGTACTTTCCTGAGTGAATGCGGTCGTGCAGCAAAAAATGTGAAAATATGCTATGCTTTACCACCTTACAAGTAAATATGTTGTCCTACTGACTACCAACAATGATATTCGAAGAAAGTTTTAACATTTATAATTTCAATGTATTTATCGAACTGGAGCTTACATTTTTTTAACCTTATTTTGCGTCTTAAACAGTTCATCGTTAGAGTTATTTAACTGAGGAAATCATTAGGAGGAAAAGAAGGAAATTATTACTATTAGAGCTATTGGAGCATTCAAAACTATTTGGTTTCATCGACTGGGAACGTCACTAGTAAGCTGTTTATATGTGTTATTTTGTTGCGTCTTAAACAGTCTAGCATTTAAGTCATTCAGCTAAGAACATCACTAATTTATGATCCATTGGAGCGTTCTAAACTATCACGAACTGGGATTATGAACACCCATAAGTTCCTTATTATATTTTTTGCTGTGATAGTTCGGCATTTGAGTCACTTAACTGAGGAAATCACTACTCTTAGAGCCATTGGAGCGTTTTAAACTATCGATTCGGTTCCGTCGACCGGGTACGTCACTACTCGCGGCACCAGACCGTATTTTGAGTGGTTCGAGCGCCCCGGGCCAGACTGCCGTGCGGATTTTTATTTCATCTGTTTCAGTCGTTGCAACCTAATTGATGGCGCTGCACACCAATCGCTTGGCCGATATTAAATATCGTACGGTTCGTTTTCTTTATTTAACTTCCGAGTGAAATTATTGGGAAGAATTATTATGGCCGCTGGTATAGGTATGTAGGTTCGAGGTTTCGCAAGAACGGTACTCTTAAAGCTAGAATATTTCAAGGTTTATTTCACCGTACTCTGGAGGTCAGACGCTAGTCGCTCTGTGTAAAAATTGGAATGCAGGCAATATTTGGGTGGATTAGAAGCCGACTCCAAGTAACTTGGAAAAAAGCTAAGAGGAAGGAATAAATTAAATCTTTAAAAAATATTTTATCAGAATTTTTAGAGCTACTAAATACCAGAGATCTTGTATGAGAGATTCATTATTAAAAGCCATTGTCGATACAATTTAAACTATTTAATATTAATCGATGAAGTTTAGACCATAGCCTCCTTATTACAAAACGTAGACTAACGAAAGCACTAAGATCATTCTAAACCAAGTGCAAAATATTTTTTATAACAAAAATAGGTTTCTCTCTTATCCTGGAATCATCTTTAGTACTATATATAGTCTTATGATACCGGGAATAATCAAGTTTAGAATGTTGTTCAATCCCGCTACTTACGTTAAGTCCACGTTTTGTAATAAGGCGGTGTCTTAAATACCATTGAATTTTTTTAAATGTAAATAATGAAACGGATTTTCTTTTATATATATTCATGGAATGCGTGTACTATTTGGCAAGGAGGAGTAATTTCATTTGAAACGTCCGGCTCTACGATAACAGTATTTGCATGCATACTGTATATATTCAACGAGACGGTCGCATGAATAGAAATTTTATCCTTGTGGGTTTATCCTTTTACTGCGAGCGTATTTACTAAACTTACGGACAAATTTAAATAGAACATCAAGTTGTATCAAACAAGAGAGACTAAATGTTTCGGTTCTAGTTTTACTCACTTTAGTTTACATAAATTAACTTGTCACTGTATCATATCCATCGTTAAGAGTAAAAATAATGCTTTAAATATTGAAATAATTGTAATTACTTTAAAAATAACCAAAATAATGAATTAAATGTTTAACCTCCATAGCTTGGTGGTAAGGGCGTTTGCTTTGCAAACCGGAGGTTCAAACCCCGCCGGAGGACAACGACTTCGTGTTGTTGTTTCTTGGATAGGATAGGGTAATGCGGGCTGATATCCCAATTGCCTGAAAGGAAAGACGATCCATGCCTCGGATGGGCATGTAAACATTCGGTCCTGGTTATCAAGAACGTCTTTGGCAGTCGTTATAGGACGTCAGTGCCTTTGGGTTGCGTAAGTCAGATGCCAGTCGCTTTGCATGCAAAGAGATATTTGGGTGGAGGAAGTAATAAATTAAATGTTTAAAAATATATATTTATTACAATATTTTAGTCAGTATATCTTCTTCAGATTAACATTTATAAGCCGCCAGCATGTACATAGTAACAAATTAAGTAAAATAAGATTAGTAAAAAGATAACGCAAGTAGATTATTTATCTCACTTTTACGTAATAAAAATGCTGTTGTTTCTATTCTCCTGTAAACTTTACTTGCGATGTAACACAGTCAACACAGACGTTAAACATATTTGTAAGCCCTAGCCGGAAGTGTACACAGCAACACGATACCATCATAATGCCTACAGCAAGGGCTGCCACCCCAACGTCCGGTCAGTATCGCATAACGCTGAGTGCTCTGATTGACAGGCGTACTCCCTGGACAACCCTAATTGTCTGGTTGGCCCCATATTACGGGGAATTTAATAAACACAGCTCTCCAATGCATACATTTTAACGGTGCGGATTATGAACGAGTAGTGATTGAAAATTTTGCGCGTAGGGTTGAATTCAGGTGCGTATTTAGGTTTTAAATCCAAATGGATTCCATCCGTGTAATGGATTGGTATTGCTGCGGGGTTTGTTTGTTATCGGTGGATGCGTAAAGCGGAACGTAATACCGTTGTTGATTTCATACCAATGTAGATGAAAGTCGTGTACATATTATTTTAACTAGAGTTAGATTCATTTTAATGTTTTATGACGAATGTATTTCTATTTTGAAGTGAAAACTGCTTTAGCGACATTAAGCACTTTTAAGCACGTGGCCTGTTGGAAAATTCGTAAGTCGGAGTTCTGAAGATTTAAAATGTTATATAAATTGTCAAGTTTGTGTACGACAGCGCAATAATTGAATTTGTATTTTATTATATATAAATATAATTATAATACATTTAATTTTATATTTTTTTATTTTTAATATAACCGCGAGGAGTAGGGTTATTTGATTATTGTACTTAGATTAGTTATATTGCTTTGTAAATATTTTTGTTGTAAATAAATATGAACAATATTTGAAAAACGTTTCGTCGTAAAAATAATCATCAATACATAAAGAATGCTTTTAAGTCTGTTTATCCATCCATCCATCCATTCAGCCGAAAGAAGTCCACTGCAGGACGTTTATACGTTTATACGCTTCCCGTATTTATTTTTTGCTAAAAACTTTTACTTAGAGTTTAAAAAAAATACATGTCACGGGAATTTGGATTTATAAACATCGCCTTTGGAAAAAAAAATTAAAATGGTAATCTTAAACAATTACTTGAATCGTTCTTCTTGTTACTTTTCTTGACTTTTGTCAAGCTCGTTGGTCTCAGGTTCCCGTAAATGCTAGTTCCCGTGGGTTTAATAGCATTGTCTTGCATTCATAAGCAGCTTCCCGTCTCTGGGACATACTTTCTAGGTCATTTACATTTGACTTGATTAAACAGATTATTGCACTAATCTTACTGATTTACTTTACTATTTCTTTAGTTCCTAACCAGAAAAGCTACTCTTAAGACTAATTATTATACTTGGAATTGTTGTACAAACATACGCACATATAGACAAAAATTCTAAGAAAAATGTTTTGGCCTCTAATGCTATCATAAACTGTCTCCGTATCCGATATAGGCCTTTGCTTTCCAAATCGGAAGTTGTGAATCGAATCCTGCAGGGGAAAAATGTGAGTGTTGTTCTTAGTTAGGGCAATTCAGGTTGATTACCCGATTACCTAAATTTAAAATGATTCAGGTTGGTCTCGGTTGTCAAGAATATCTTTGACAATCGTATAAGAATGTCAGTGCCTTTAAATATCCTGCTATCTAATTTATCCTTCAATGTATCCTTTTGGATAGCGGAGGTCAGATGTCAGAAGCGCTGTGTGAAAACTGATATTCTAGTTATATTTGTTTGGATGATAAGCCTTTTGCAATCAGGCTAGGAGGAGGTGGCTATTGCAAACACGGCTTTTATTATATTTTTTATATCTTCTATGTACAGACATTGGACAAGTTGAAACAATTGTCAGTACTTTAAAAATAATACAAATAATGAATTAAATATTTAACCTCCGAAGCCTTGTGCTATGGGCGTTTACTTTACAAACCAGAGGTTGTGGGTTCGAACCCTGCGGGAGGACAACGACTTTGTGTTGTTGATTCTAGGTTGGGATATGGCCATGCGGGCTGATCACCCGATTGCCTGTAAAGAGATGATCCGTGCGTTGGATGGTCATGTGAAAATTCGGTTCCGGTTGTGGAGAACATCTTTGCCAGTAAAATCTGAAATTCAGGTAACCCACATATTACCCGAATTTCAGTTTTGGATTAAAAGCTGACCCCAAGTAACTTCGGAAAAAAGGTTAGGAGGAAGGAGGAAGAGGAAATAGCTAAATCAAATGGTTTTCTGTATATTTTTTCCAATTAGACACTAGTATAAGAAACAGATCTATAAAATCTATGGCACTAGAGTCGAAATCATTAGAACTTTTATCAAGATCTTCGGGGCCACAAATTTATTGATTTGCAGATAAGTTCATAAAAGTGTTAGTTGTAAAACAACATTAATGCCAAGTGTCAAACTCGATCATTTGCAGGAACAAACTAGATCCCGCAAAAATACAAAACACAAGTTTATTTTTACAGAAAATTGCAAAAAATAATTTCAAACGCCCTAAGGTGTATTTTAGAAACATATCCTTATTTTTAAAACAAACTAATAATCCGATTTTTATAAAATTTTGCAGGACCATTTTGCAAGTGTACCCTATCAGAAAAAAAAATATTTTTTTAAACTAGTTCTAAAGTTGCGTACACATATCTCATGTGCGAACATTTACAAAGTTTGTTATTTTTATTTATAGAACAAACTAATGAACCGATTATTTTAGAAATTTTATGGCACAAAGAATGTTTAACGATACAAAAAAAGATTTTTTGAAATTGGTTCATAAACGGCGGAGGTACGTGCAAAAATATATGAAATCAATTTCGTTATTCTGATATAAAAGAAAATCTGCTGAATCTATTTTCCTGAAAATTTTATGGGACCATTCCGCAAACGTGTATAAAGAAACATATAAACGTTCGAATTGAGAACCTTCCTTTTTTTTGAAGTCAGTTAAAAACAAGAGGGTCTACATGTTTCCTCATCTATTAACACAAAATCTTAACTGCAGTGTTATCATGTTGTTATTGCGTAACAAACTGTATAGCGATAATTTCGTTAACGAAGCACCGAACTTTTCGTCGAATAAAAAACCAAAATGGCGCCGCTTTCCGCGGGATTTCTCCGAGCTCTCGTTTGTTTTTTCAACTTCTCGTTGTTATCGTTTCGTGAAAGCGAATAATCAATGTTTCGTTAATTAGACCGATGTTTGGTACCGATGGGTGCATTATTTTTACGACTCGTTTGTTTACGAAAAATGTTTGTTTATGAGAAATTAACGAAATACATGCTATGGAAAGTTTTATTTCAGTTTTATTTCTTCTGTTTATATTGCTTTAATATCTGCCAAGCCTAGTTTATTGGCTGATAGTTTTAAACGATTGCATATTTCTGAATTATTAGTCAGGATTACTTTTTAGTTTAGCCAATCCTTAAAGTAGTAATATCATTGTTTCATATTTTAAAACGATTGCATATTTTAAAATTATTTGTTAGAATTACTTTTCAGTCCTTAAAGCAAATATATCATTGTTTCATTTTTAAATTAAACAACTTTACGGATTTTATCGCAGTTAATTTTCTAATTTTTTAATTTTATCACCCGACGTTTCGAACCCTTTACAGCATTCATGGTCACGGGTAGGACTGAGGTGTTTGATGTCCTGGTGTCACTTGTTAATCCTGCAAATCGTCAGATTGAATATTAATTTTTAGTCCGATCTACGCAGTAACTACTAATTGTATCGTTATTAGGTCTTGCAGAGTTGTGCTTATTTCTTGAGTTTATTTTATTAATAATGGGATCCCAAGCAGATTTTCGGCCTATCAAATCTGATGTAATGGTTGGACCCTTGAAGAATATGTTCACAAACTGCAGACTTATTTTAATTCCACCTACCTACAGTTCTCTGTACCACCCCATGGTTGACTGGGAGATAATGCCTATGGCATACAGCGCTCCTGTGCACTTAATTTGTGCGTATTGCATAAATTAATAAATAACACATAAACATCTAATATGTCAAGTGATTATTTCTTTAATGAGCAAATTGACCTTTACTAATTAGCCAAAAAACACGTAACATTTTGCTTGTGCCATGACCTGATTTCTTTAAGTCTACTGAAGAATAAGGTAAAATCACCCGCTATTAAGCAACCCAAACATCGATATATGTCAGATCGGCGGGCGGTGTAATAGAAATAAAGAGGATACGCTACCCGCGGCACAACGTACCTAAAACGTGGCCCCTGAACTACATCCCCCGAGTGTTCCCGAGAATTCCACAGAGAAATCCAATATCGGCCTCTCCCCATAACGAAATTGCAGTTTGAATGCTGCAGTGATTTCGATTATTAAATCACGATTCATATTTGCCGATTGATTTCAATGTAAGCTATTCAATATTACAAATGATTTCGTCATCGCTTCCGGTTATGTTTGTGGTTTTCATATTTATTTTACATATTGGTCTTAAATAATTATTATTACTAAAGTACTGATAAGATTCTGAACTCTTTTATCGTCAGCTACCCAGTTACCCTTTTGTAGTTATATTATTCTCAGGCCGGAGGTAATTACCTAACATCCTGTGAGTCTCTTGCTGGTTTTCCTCCTTCTCTATTTAAATATTTATTTTAATTGAAATATTTATTCATAGTACATATAAAAGTAGTAAATTAACAGCCTGTTTCTAAATGTCTCACTGCTGGGCAAAGGCCTCTACTGGACAGAGGGCTTTAGGCATAGTCCACCAAGCGCCCCAAGTGCAGATTGGCAGACTTCACATATCTGAGAAAAAGTATTTCTTAAATATAGAGATTTCCTCACGATGTCTTCCTTCAGCGCAGAGTACGTGGTAAAACAGCACTTTGGATTGCAATTAGAAAATTAACAACATTGGTGCCGGCACCGGGAATTGAACTCAGCTTCGCCTCGAGTAAACAGAGTTGAAGTCGAGCGCCCGGACACTGAGCTACCACGGTTCATAATACATACGTTGCTACTATTTGAATAATACAATAAAATATATAAAATAGTAAATATAATATACTTAATAACGTTTGTGTTACCGAACAATATAAAATTTTTGACAATATACAAGTGATTGGTGAGTCACCTACGATGTAAAAAGAGAGCACTCGATACTCGATTATCATCATATTTATGTATTCAAATTAGGGGATAGTTTTCGAACAAATTTTCAACAAAACAGGCAAAGCGTGGACACGATGCCGGTGGCGAACATATGGCTGGCGCAGTTCATTAACCCGAAAGTGGCACGGCTCGTGTCGTGTCCGCTAGTATGCATATGGCCTTTGTAAATAATTACCCAAGTATCGATTATGAGGTGGTAGAGCATAACAACTTTTCACAGCTTTTACTGTACTTCTACGGCCGTGCTCGCTCGGGGAAGTACCACCGCTCTTTATAAAGTCGGCATAAAATAAAATATACATGACTTTTAGGGATGCCGGATGGCCATGTCTACCCTTTTCTTTTCCTATTTCTATCCTCTCCAAATCCTTAATCCCGACTCCATCCTATCCAATAAACCTATTATATCCGATCTCTCAGATTGACAACGCACTCGCAACTCTCCGGCTGTTGCGTTTGTTTATGGGCTACGGGATCGCTTACCATCAGGTGAACCGTCTGCTCGTTTGCCTTCCTTTCCATTAAAAAAAATGTTTTCTCAATGTTCAATGAATATTTACTTTTAATATAACATGTTTACTTTATAACGTCCTTGAATATTGAAGGTAACCAGTCACCCTGTATATGACGTAAATATAAGCGTCACCAGTCACCCTGTATATGACCTAAATATAAGCGTACTGCCGATTAAAACAGAGCGACGGATGTATTGCAAACACTGCAAATATGTTTGCAATAAAACGCCGGAACAAGATTGGTTAGTCTACATCTCTTGTAGCCGGTGGTGAGTCATGATATTTCTCGAACATCGTCGGTCCAGGCGTTATCTTAAATCGTCGACATTAAATTTATTGGTAAAGTTGTCGGCGAATATGTTACAGCTTCCGTTGTTCCGATATGGACAAGATGACGTAAATGTTTTTGTTTTTATTCATTTTTACAGACATGATAAAGAGATAAAGCTTGTTAGTTATGTCTAATTTGCTAGTATTTCATTCATATTAAGACTTTAAGGTTATAAACACCGTTACCTACTTTTGTATGCGAAGAAGCGTCAACAGCTGATTGTCAATTTTTAGATGATAGAGCACTGCATGTTAATAGTATATTAAGAGCTATTTACCAATATTAATAACTTACAAGAGTTTTATAACATTTAGAGGTCCCCTACAAACTATTCTGCGGTGGTAGAGCATGATAACTTTTCACAGGTTTTGCTGCACTTCTACGGCCGTACTCGCCCGGGGAAGTACCACTGCTCTTTATAAAGTCGGCATAAAATAAAGTATGCACGACTTTTGGGGATGCCGGATGGCCATGTCTACCCTTTTCTTTTC
>JAOCPS010000006.1:923157-938965 GCA_025505425.1 Graphium colonna | reverse complement strand
CTGCGGCGCCGCGCCCCGCCGCCCGCCGCGCCCGCGCCGCGCGTGCGCCCGCCGCTCGGCTTCTACCCGCTGGCGCTGCTGCCGGGCCAGTACCAGCACACCTACCGGCTGTATAGCTCGGACCAACTAAGGTCGCCGAGTACTATTCTATCACTACACTATAATACTCAATAAGTATTGAAAGACGACTTCCTTCTAAATTTGGGTTTATAGACACAATTGTAAAAGTTACTTTTTACGGGTGACTAAACGAAATATGTGGCATACGATTTTACTACGCGTCAACCTCTCCATCGCTACGCTAAATCACTACACAAACTCGTATGGATAACATACAAGTCACAATAGTTCTCCCTCGTCTCAGAGCACGGCGAGCCAACACCGCGTACACACGCTACATCCGCGTTCCGGAGCGGTTCTCACCGCCTCAAGCTATCAATTAAAAATCAGTCATCGATGGTCGCGATGAGGGCCCGTATACCGAATCGCGACCACCCTTAGTGATATTCCCTCAATTTAACATATCACGCATGTCTTCATGCGTGACTCTATTAATTTAGAGTCTTCTACTCGTAGAAACATAGAATTTCCACAGGTTCGATCGCCAGACGAAGCTCTAAAAGATTTTGATATAGAAGTATAACTTCTAATCTATACAGTACCTCTTCATCGATGAAGTACATCGCTTAGCTTTGCCAGTTTCTTAAGTAGAATAAGTATATTTTCACTAAAAATTACTAAAACCGACTTCGAACGCCTTAAAAGTGCATTTTCGAGACATATCTTCTCCGTTATTTTAGTTTATAAAATCAAACTACTACCCGATTTATATAAAAAAATTGTGGGACCATTTTGAAAGTATACCCTATCATATATAAATCGAATTTTTAAAATCAGTTTATAAGTGGCGAAGATAAATGCAATCATTTCTAAACTTTATTATTTTAATTTAGAAATGACTAAACCGATTTGCGTGTAAGTTTTAGGGGACTGTTTCAAAGGTTTATAAGACAAAAAAAGAATTCTTAAAATCGATTCATAAATGACGGAGTTAGGTGTGAGTGTGCATGAAATAAAAAGACATTCGAATTGAGAACCTCTTTTTTCGGAGTCCATTAAAAAGTTACCTAATTCATTCTATGCCCCAGTTCCTGATATGTTTTTATTACCTATAACGTATTTAGACACAAAGCTTAGTAATGCATAACTTAAAATGGTAAGAGTTTCCACGTAGTCCATGAAGTTAAACTCATACAACTCTGACATCGTTATAACATGCGTAAATTTATAGGTTACAGAATTTAAGACACCCTATTACTAATTTTTTTAATTACGGCAACGGATAAAACGGCAGATACCCAGTTTCAAGAACAGTCCACAACGAATATTTGTGCCCCACAGATATTTCCCCCTGAACACGGCATTGGCAGCCCCTCCCGCAGTGGCCTCCGCCGAGTCCAGCTCGGACTCTGAGCCCGACTGGGCGGAGCGCTCCTCGTCGGCGGACTCCGACCTCGACACAAATCCCGCCAAGGTACATTACCTAATTACTTCTATAAAAATTAAATCATAGGAGTTTAATATGTAATACTTACTACCGTTTCGAAAATAATAAACATTATTTTATTGTTACTATTAAAGCAGTCAGAAAAATAATTACAACAAAATATTTAGTTTTTTTTAACAATGACAATGTTAATAATTATTTTCAAAGACAATTGCGAAACAGACTTCAAACACCTTAGATTTAATGAAATTAGCAAACTTTAGGAAAAAAGAATAGAAAATGAAAAAAAAAGAAGTCTTCCTTCTAAAACCTACACTTTTTCTAGCATTGATGTTTAAAAAGAAAATACTTTTATTTATATTATTATATATTTATACTATGTTTTAGCATTTAATTGCAATAGTTAGTAATTTCGTTTAAATTTTTGCTATATGTTTTATGGTTAAAATATGAAATATTTGATTAGCAAAAACGAATTTCGTTAAAATTCATTGACTTTTGTGTGGCAAATATTGTTTTCTTTTTCTGTATTTACAAAACTGTTCAAAATAACTTATAATTTCAAAAAATATTTTAAAAATATTTACTAAACACTGTAATACCTAAATAAATATAATAGTCAATAAATATTAAAAATGAAAATATTGTCCAATCTTAGTTCATAATTTCTTTTCTTATAAAATTAGTCTGTTACATAATATAAAGACAAGTTAACTAAGGAATTTGCCAAGACTTTAAAAATATCCCTTACAGAAAAACTGATGACCTTTTAAAGCTCTAAATAAATTTCCACTAAGATTATTTTTTATAGTAAATTATAAAAACTGACTTCAAAGTGTGCTTTTGAGACATGACTGACTATAACACTGTCTCTTAAAATGTAAGTCATACAAGGTAACTGTAAAACGACATTATTTCAAAAGAGCAAATGCTAAGTATCTCGCTTCTCAGCAGAATCTGCGTTAGCTAGTGGTAGCTTCATCATGAACATTAATATCTACGTTAAAGGACAATCCCCATTTTTATACGGCAAACCGTACCAAATTGTATCAAGTTCAAACACGTTTTTTTGGAGACTAGACTTGTTATATTAACAACTACATAAGTTATTTTCTTAAAAAAACCCCCCGGGTGTCGGAGATATTTGATAAATTCGAAAAATTGGTTCATAAGTTCATAGAAAGTAGCTTCTATTGCATTCAACATCACTATGTCAGATTGCGCAAACGTCATGTAGGTTAAGCAAAATTCCTACTTTACTTCATATTAAATTCCACGCTTAAAATCAAATCCATAAAGCCAAAAGTCTTAAAAAATTATAAAAAATAATTACTATGTAATTTTGATCTTGATGCAAGAGAATTCTTAATACTAGGTTTGGGCATTATCCCTTTGACGTTTCATAAGAACGCGTAAGCGTCTATGTGAATAAAGAAAGAAGAATGCCCATTTTTATATAGAATATTGTATCAAGTTGCATCGAGTTGAAACTTTTTTTGAAACTAAACTTATTATATCATCTCCTGAAGTTCTTTTCGTAAAGAAAACCCGGGTTTCGGATATATTTGATCGAATTGAAGAATAGATTCATTAAAAAACGTTTCTATGGAATTCTACATGCCTATGACGTTTACACAAAACGTCATGTAGGTAAGGCAAAATTCACCGTATACCGTTATACTTTAAATTAAATTTCCAGTTCAAAACTTAAATCCATGAACCATAATGTCATAAAAAAATATGGAAATTATTACTATATAATTTCGATTTTAATACATGAGACTTTTTGGTTAAGCTTTTATGTAATGTCATTTGAATTTGATTAACATGCTTCTAGGCTTCCATTCCAAGAATGATGTGGGTGCTGTTTCGCATCCAATATCTCCATGTTAACGAATTGATACCAATTCTAGCGCAAGAAATTGACGAAGACCAAGCGCAACAGCCAGCCTGAGGTCGTGAAGGAGGAGGTGCAAGAAGGCGAGGTGGACACGTGCCGCGCCTGCAAGCTGCGCATTGAGGCCAACAGGAAATATACGCACGAGCGCTTCCTCGTCTGCTCCAACTGCAATGCGAAGCGTTAGTATATAATGTATAATGTATACAATTCTCGTGACATAATGTTAGTTGACATACTTCTATGAAATGGCTTGACCATTAGGTCTGAATATACATATCGGTTCGTCGGTCGTAATATATTTTTATATCCCTAAGTGCTAAGGGCGATCCCTTGTGACCCTATTTTTTTTCTTTTTAATATTTTACGACGTGGCATTAAAAAAACCTTACAACCCTAGATTTTCAATCCACTATCACCAATCCCTATTTTTTAATAGCCAATTAATAGTTTAATTATTCTCAACCTTGGTCTGATAACAAATAATTTATATTGCAAAACAATATTTGTCGGGCAATATATTTGTCTAATTGCAAATTTAAGTGCTGATTTACCATGAGGAAGACATCGTGAGGAAACCTGCATATCTAAGAAATTATCTATTTGAAATATGTGAAGTCTGCCAATCTGCACTGGGGCTGTGTGGCCTTTGCTTAGTAATAGGATAATTAAAAAAAATAGCTGATACTTTGTTACTATTCGTATTATACAATCAACTTTTCTAAGGGAGTAAAAAATGTCCCAACTACTCTGAAGACTCAATATCAACTGTTTTAATGGTAATTTAATTTTAAGGTTGTTTTTCCATCGAGCAGAGCACTGGAGCTGCTTACAGCTGTTTTTTTTTACATAACCATCTTTCCTTTGTACAGTGCATCCTGGCTGCGTGGAGCTGGGGCCAGACACGATCCGCAAGTGCCGCGAGTACCCGTGGCAGTGCGCCGAGTGCAAGACGTGCTGCGGCTGCCGGCTGCCGGCCGACGACGACAAGATGCTCTTCTGCGACCTCTGCGACCGTGGCTTCCACATCTACTGCGTGGGCCTGCAGAACGTTCCCAGCGGTAACTATACTACATTTATGGACTATTTATTTTGACACAACGCACACGCCATCGTTATCTGTGGTTGCGATACTAAGTGAGTAATTATTTTTATTACGCTACAAGATTGAATGTTGTACAGTATAGCGATTCGAAAAGAATTTTTTGTCTTAAATCATCGCAGGTCGCTGGCATTGTGCGGAGTGCGCGGTGTGCAAGTCGTGCGGCGCCCGCGAGCCGAGCGGGCCGAGCGGGCCGAGCGGCGCCAACGCGTGCGGCGACGCGCCGCCCGACTGGCATCATCAGACACGCCGCGGCCCCGGCGGGCACAAGGTCTACTCGCACTCGCTGTGCACGCCCTGCGCCAGGTCAGTGTTGCATATGTTCACACCCTGCCACACGGCTTACGACGGAAGGGCCTCCAGGTAAATGTTAGGCCCCTCCCACGTGGGCGTTCGATAAAGCTGAGCTTGTGTGGATGGGAGTAGGCAAATGTTAGGACCTCGTCACAGTAGCGTTTGTTGAGAATGTGTGGTAAATCCATAATCCATTCATATATGTTTAAGAGAAAGTTAGGCCTGTAACATGAAACTTTGACGAAGCTGAGTGAGGAACGCTTGTGTGGATGGGAGTTTAAGTTAAGTCTAAAACCCCCAACCATGTAAGTTTTCGAAGAGAATGTGTGACAAATGATCATATGGTAGAGCATTTTGGTGAAGGTTAGATCTTTTCAAACGGATTTTAGAGGAAGCTAAGTGAGGGGCGCTCGTGTGGGTGAACGTTTAGGCAAAGCTTCCGCCATCCAACCGCACGAGTTTTCGACGAGAATGTATGACAAATGATTGTGTGAATATATATATTGTCTTGATGGAATAACTTGACATTTCTTGAAAAAAGTAAATAAATTTGGAAGATTTAGTAAAATACTAAATAAAATCATGAAGCTATTGTTATAGTTTCGATTAATTAATCAGTTAAGTTTCATCTCTTCGTAGTATATTATGGACTGTCCTCTATTTTCTTCAAGGTTTTGTTTTTGGAGGGGAAAACAAACAAGCAGACAGTTCACCTGATGTTAAGCAATCCCATCACTCATAGATACACAACATCGAGAGAATTGTGAATGCATTGTCAACCTGGGAAATTGGATAGACATGGTTTATTGGATAGGATTGTATCAGGTTTAAGGATTTGGATGGGATAGGAGTGGGAAAAGAAGGGGATAGAAGGCAGGCAACCCGAAAGAAAAAAGTCATGTATACTTTGTTTTACTTTGTAAAGGGCGGTGGTACTTCCTCGGGCGAGCATGGCCTTAAATGCGCAGCAAAAACTGTGAAAAGATGTAATGCACTATACCATCTCAAGATATGCTGATTTCAAATGTGCTGTAATAGTTTGATAAAATTTTATTTTTAAACAATTACTTTTATGTATATGACTGCAATATTATAAAACAATTATTTATACATGATGTAATTTCATTACTGGCACATAATTAGCTAAGAAGCAGCAATACTACTGAAACTATGTATAAATAAATAAAAGTGTAAAATCTAATATATAAACCTACTTGTGTACATAATTTTAAGTGAAGTGTCTATACTACAAGGAAGCTGACAGCACTTGTTTAATGTATGCATCACCCATGATATAGTATTGAAACGAAAATCATTTTTTCTAAAAATAATTCAATTATGCCGAATATTTTATTATGGCGAAGTATACCATAAGAAGAGAAAAATAAAATATTAACAGTTGTTTATTTTTAACAAGAAAGTACAATTGAAACAAGGAGGTTGCTTAAAAAGAAAATAACCCTGGCAAAACGGAGAACAAAGTCTGCCATAGATGATGGAAATAAAATTAAATCCCTAGTCCTGGTAGTTTATTCTCACGTCATTCCATGCGTGTTTAATGTGGACTAACAGCCGCCGTGCCATTCTATTTTGACGTTTGCCTCTTTTTCACTTTTGAACATTACGCTTTTACCTCTTATGTCCTTAGCATTTTGGCCCCCTTGCGTTATTTCAACTACTGGATTGGAGCGGCATTTTTAATATGCACCAAATAATGACGGCTGCCTAATTCTACTAAGGAATAACAGCTAATTGTTGGGCCATAACTCAATTGGTTAGAAGTTTACCGAGTCAAAATTTCATAGCGGTATCATGTTGTTATTTAGCAGAATTAGGCCATATTGTATTGTTGCATGCTACACATCCCTTTAAATGTTTGTTTACATCTAGTTTAATCTGGAAGACTGACTGCCTTATTTCTTTATTCTTAATATATTTTATGTACGGCAGATAGTTTTCTTTGAAAAACAGTGAAGTGGCCCAGTTATTTTTTATTGAATATTTCTATATTGTTTTTGGCACTTGTACTGTTTTACTATTTTTACTATTGGTTGATTCGATTTCATTACATTTCTCAGTAATAGCGATTGATGCAAATGTTTACATTGTTGTTTTATTTTTAAAAAAAATTGCCTCAGTTGCTACTACATCATCAATGGGTGTCTGATCATCGGTCACCGTCGTATTTCCCACTAACTCCCGGTTTCATCTATGTAAAAACACTTCGACTAACACGGGCATAGAATTACATCTGTACCAGTGCATTAACCAACTTGACATTTTTTTATTACTTGTCTTCAGGCTCTATATAGTAATTTATGTATGTGTTTTATTATATGACGCTAATTTACAAGAGCTCTTTATTATAGAATTATCCAAATATAGTATATAACAGTATGGAAGTAAATATTACACACATCCTATTAACATAATTATTTACGTGTACAAGGCCTAACCATATGAATAAGTCAAAAATGCATACTTTTTAGTTATGTTCTGTACATAATTGAGTTGAGATTTTTTTTGTCCAAAATATAATTACCAAAAAAATTTTGTTTTAAGTAAAAATTATGCATTATAGACTGGTTAATAACATCATTTTGTCTTGTACCGATATTTACCTATGTATATATTTAAAAAAAAAACGAAACACACACCAGCCATAACACACACGAGCCAAGCGAAGGGAAGTAATAAAAAAAACTAAACCATAATCAAGTCAAAAAATGGAACGTCGTACCCAAAGCAGCGGCGTGATCACGTTGTTTTGAATACTAATTGCGTGTTTCTGTGTTCCGGTGCTTGTGCGCGTACGGTCCGTATGTGTGTGTGCGTGCGTAGGGCGTATCGCATCGGTCGCTACTGCCCCCTGTGCGAGCGCTCCTTCATCGGGCCTAAGGGGACTATGCAGCTCGTCATATGTAAACTCTGCGATAGGCAACTGCATCAAGGTACGTCCACACGGCACGGTGCCGAGTAGTAGACTGACTCACGCTTACGCACCCACCCTCTCCCTCTACCCGACAATCGTTCTCATCGGTTGGACATCGAGTGATGTTTTTTTTTATTATGGGCCAGTTGTTGTTTTACTCTTAAGGTTTAATCTTTTTAGAATATCAAAAATAAGTAAATAAATTTGTATTATAGCGAGCATCACTCTATTACCAACCTTATTTATAATTGCTTTTATGAGTTACGAAGATATATAGATTTTTTTTTCAAATAAATCCTCGTATCTCATTATCGCTTTTGCTTTCATTCATTATTCGTCAATGCGCATGATTATCTATAGTTCCGCTACCTTAAATGTGAATGGCATAATTGATACAACTTAAAAGCTTTTCCGTTTATGTATTTACCTTAACTGCCAATTTCTATTGAAAAAATCCTACACCCACCAATATGGTATCCACAAATAAGAAAAACAAAAACAAGAAATACAAAAGTCATAAAAATATATAAATACCAAATTTGGAATACATCGTACCGATGCTTCAGTTTTGTGTTAGAAAAAATGTATGGGTGAACGCATGATATATATACACAGTATAAATAATATAATCTGCCTCGATTAGACGATAGCTGATTTTGTTCCAAACGCAAAACATAGAAAGACTTCTCGAGGACTATCCTCCTCGAATGGTCAATTAGAAATACCGATGTGTGAATGCAACGGGCGTATTTTAAGTTCGATCGTGCGTGTGATTTTGAACTCTGTTTCCTTATAAATTATGTTCAATTTCTTAAATATATGATCGTTTCTATTAAAATCATTCTAAACTCTGCAGCCGAGTTGAAAGTCACCCGATCGTAGTTGAAGCTAAACGCGTGATTTAAATATTTTACAATTTCCGTGCGCAGATTGCGTTAGGCCGACGGTGGCGACGCTCAACGTGATGGACTACACGTGCGGCGAATGCAAGCGCGGCGGCATCACGTCGCGGGCGGCGGCCGTGCGCCTGGCGCCCAGGACAATCGCCACGCTCTTCATGGCCAAGCGGCGCTTCAACAAGTACGCGCACCGCCAGTACATGCAGAGCCGCATGCAGGGCGGCAAGAAGCCCTCCGACAGCTCCAACGACGTGGCCGACGAGGCGGCAGACGACGCGACCAACGACGCGCCCGAGGCGTGCGACCGTGCCGACGCTTCGGACGCGTCCGACGGCGGCGACGAGACGCACGACCCGCTCGACGTGAGCGACGCCCACGACGCCCACGACTGAGACGTGCATATTGTGCAGTGTGCGTTGCCCGAGCGCGTGACTGTATAGTGACTATGTAATATATCTAGCTGTTATTAGTATATGCATAACTCTTATCCGCTTCGGTAATACGGTTGTAAGGTAAACTGTTGCATAAATCTGATTAATATAACTATTAACTAGTAGGCTATGTACGTGTAAGTTGTCGGATAGTGAAGAGATAAATAGGTTTAAAATGTCTCTCGTTTTCATGCTGCATTGTTTTATTTCAGTGCGGTGCGATTTAAGTTCGCGATCGATCGGCTCGCTGGCGCTAAAGACGTTCTATAAGTAAAAAGTGTATCCCTAGTGGGAAATGTAGGTGATTTATTTTTAACAGGAGATAAAACATCGTAATGTGGTTAGATAGCCGTAGTTCGCAGGTCACTAACACGTAAAATGTACAGTAATTTAATACTAACTTCACTATGTGGGTAGCTGGGCAATCATACTATTTTTTATTAATAATAGTTCTTTTTTATGTTTGCTGCAAAAATCATGTATGCGTCCCCCGTGAATTATTTATGTTAAGGAGAGTCAAATATAAGAGATTGAATTGCGTGCTGTTTCGTTAAAGGATGTATTTTGGTTTCGTGGCTGACATAGTTGTTTATTGGTATGCGAGTGATTTTATATTGAGTAATGTTTGTCGTATGTTCTTCTATCTGCACATGATTTCTCGAAAAAATGGAAAATAAATTGTATATTATAAATAAATCTGCCTTTTAATGCATTTGTGATGCAATCATTTTGTTTTAAAAATTGGTTATTATCATTTCAAAAATGATTTAATGAAGACAGAGCGCATTTTTTTGAGAGTAGATTAATTTTAGGCTATTGTTAATTTTCCTTAATAAGATATTTATTTTAGTTATACGTTTATATGGATACAACTGTATACAATATACCCCATTATATTATACATATTTGACGGTTTATTAGAGGATATTGTTGAAATTCTCCGTATTATCTCCGATTATTAAATATACTGTGATGCCTAAATGAATTTGCTTATGAATCGACTTTATTAGTGTGTTTCCTCTCTTTATTTGCAGATGATTTTTAATAGCGGTAATAATACACAACACTCTTTATTGTTAGGTTTTTGCGATTTTTTTAGTTTTAATTTTATTGAATTTCAGCAGCTCGTCTTTCAATCGACATTTATTTTTAAGACGAAACGCAATCTTTGTCCGAAACAAGTATTCGTAAAATTTTTGTTTACAATAATTATAGCACAATTTAGTTTATTCCATACAACCCAATATAATACTGGGTTGAAGTAACTGTTAGCTATTTCGACGAATTTTTAAATATAGACTTATAAAAGACTAGCGTTTTGTCTTATTCACGAAGTACAAAACAATTAAAGCTACCTTATATATCCTACTATTCACTCATCCTGGAAATTACATAAGCCCAATTGAATATAGATTTATTATAATAGAGGATCAAATAAATTATTTAACTAAGAGTATATGTTTATTTTTCATTACTAAGAAATTATTTATTCTACTATGGACATATTATAAACTTATCGATGTGTAGAATAATGGGCGGTACTCATTTCCAGGGCGTAAGCTCCAATACCCCAAGACTACATTGAAAGGGAATATTATTAGGTTGGAACGAATAGGGTCGTCTAACAATGTATGCATTTGCTGTACTTATGAACCTTCTACCGCGCTAATCTTGTGCAAACCACTGCTGTGTGCAATTGCCCCATGTCTTGTGTATTATACATTGTATTAGAAATATATAAGCGCAGTATCAGTAACATCGACTAATGCTGATTACTTGTAATGTATCATGTTTAGTTTATAATTATGCTTTCGTTATTATTAATCGTAAATAATTTAGTGACAATTTCTATTGATAAAAAGGATAAATGATGTCCCCCCCGCCAGGATGAATTTTTTTTCAAATCATGTTATTAACTTTTATATGATATACACCACTGGTTTGGGTGTGTTTCACACCGTAATTCGTATTGCTTTATTATTGACACAGGTGAATTATTAAGACTTACTTGTAAGAGGAATAATGATAACTTTATGTCTACTTAATGCAAGTGTAAACGTTCTAGAAATCTCGCACTGTTCGGTCAATTTTGTAAAAAAAATAAAGTAAATTTAATTTGATTTATTGTTTTTCATTGGACGATATTAAGTTTAGAGGTCGAATGAAACGCCTGATATGCAATAAAAATAATTTATATAATTTGACTTAAATACGGTAAACTCGGTAGCATAGTTAACAAAATTTTATAAACACTGAAAATATTCAGCATATATATTTTATAAACTGGCGTAAAGCGTTGTTACATCGCATAGGGGAAACCTGAAAAGAAAGAAAATTCGTATTAAAATCTTATTTTAAATAGTTATACAAATTAAGCAGTTTTGATTATTATACATTAAAATAGACTTTTTTCATTCTAACACATCCTAAGCTAATATATTATTTATTATGCTAATATATTAACTGACTAAACAACTTAAAATAGTCAATGGATACTATTTAGAAAAAAATATTTTTTTCAATTCAGTATTCCTTTTACTTCCATATAAAATTGGTCATATTCTGGTGTAAATTTGACTATTATTTTTAGCCTGAGCTTTACGTATTTCTTTATCAGATAAACAATTATGATGCAAATATTATTCTATATTGTAGAGTTACAACACTAAATAAGTATATTTAATTTTATGTAATACTACATATGATCTTTAATATACTATGTGTCAGTTTTGGATGGATATAACAATATTGTATGTGTCCAATAAACGAGGGAGATTTTAAGATTTTATAAGGAAGCATAAATTACAGCCTAAATAAATGTAAAAGCCTCCTCAATAAATGGTTCTTAATCAGCAAACCAAGCAGCTTTCATAAGCAATAGATTGTTTATGTGAAAAAAATAAATAAAAGTTTTTATGGTAATAATTTCTATTCATTTTGTAATAAAAAGGTTCGCACATGTGTTTTGTATTTCACCTAAATTACTTTACTTACAATTGAACACGAAATTTAAACCTGAAAGATAGTTTATTACTTTATATAATATATATTTAAAGAAATCTAAAATATTGTCAATTAAAACAATTTGCCATTTGCTTATACAATAATAAAAAAAGCTGTGTCATTAAGATGAATGATGTAATTAATTAACAAATTTACTTTTTTTAAACTAAATTGTAATGAATAACAAAGAATTTTGTTCATTGTCATTCATTGAAACTGAAGAAAGAAAAGATGTAAACTACTTGCGTAGTAATGCATAGGCAGATGAACCCAAATTTAATCGCAACAGTACCTGGTGTAAAAGAAAGACTGAAGCAATTTATGGTTGATAACAGAGGGTTAGCGATTGTACCTTCGAGTTATAAATAAGATCAAAGGGAAATACTCGGAGTTAATCGAGAACCAACGTTGGCGCATGCGGTCAAAGAATGCTATGTTACTTCTTTGCCTATAGTTTGTAACATACGGGACTACCTTAGTCTAGTTAATAGAGAAAAAGGAAAGTCATTTGAGACGAAGGCCGGAATAGTTTAAAGAAATAAAGCAATGTGTAAGTCGCTGTACAAAATATCAATGCTTTAATTCGCAAACCAGCTAACTCCATTTGAGTAATTTTGTCAGATGGACCATAAAAAATTGATGAGATTTTTCAAACTAAATACAAAAAAGAATCAAATACACCGCGTGGGGAAACCAGACAGGTTTTCGAATAACTATTTATTTAAAGAATTGTGATAACATTAGATTTTTAATTGTTGCAAACCCTGTCTTTGCAAATTCCATGGTTGGCTAAAGTGGAGTTAGCTGGTTTGCGAATGAAATTAAGGTATCGATATGTTATGAATTATGTAGGCGACAGTAGTGTAGTTTGTCTTTATAGCACTTTTGACCGCCACGTGTAAAAATGTATCGCCGTGTTCTGTGTAAGCCATAAAATGAAGGCAAAACAAAAAAAAATATAAGGCTTCTAACATCCATATCGATAATGTTGGATATTTCAATGTTTTATGCGAATCAATCAATGTGTTCGCGACTGTACCTGCGAATCAATGTGTTCGCGACTGTACCTGCGAATTAGTGTGTTCGCGACTACCTGCTGTTCGTCACTCGTCGAGGCGTAGGCCGCTGATCGATAGGAAGGTGAATGCGTTGTGCAAAGCGGCGACGGGCACTGTCGTCAGCGCGACACGCGTTCTGAGACGCGTCGCCGCCTCCCTGGTCGCCTTTACGATCATCTCCATTGCCGGTGCGCTCCAAACCTTTAAAAAGAAAAACAATATTGTTTTTATATTGACAGAATTGACGATTGTATATATAAAATGTAAGCGAAAAGTTTTTATATTGATGATCGGTTGGCGTAGTCGCTAAGACGTTGGCAGTGGCGTCGCAAGCCGCGGATTCGATATCCACCAAGAGCAAATATTTCTTTGGCCTACAAATAATTATTTCGGATCTGGGTGTTTGTTTATGTGAAATTTATGTATGTTAAAGACACTTGTGATACAAGACGAAGGTCAGGGGTCAATAAGGTCATGGTTTAAAAAAATGTCCTTTTGTTAATATTTTACAAATTTTATTGGTTATTATTTTTATTTTATTTAACAACCTTTAAATAAATAAACATTAAGAATTTATTAATAATACAAATAATGCGATAAAAATGCTCCTACCAAATTTAAGTGCAATAATGCAGCCAATGGCGTAAGAATGCCGCCGTGGTAGGCGGTATGACACTTGCTTAAGTAACCAAAGACTTGGGTTCGAATACCGGGAGGAGACTGACTATTATTATTTCTTACAGCATTGGAGGCTGAAAAGCAATATTATCTATCGGGTAAGCATCTGAGAATTCTCCGGCCGTGTCTGACATCCATCTCATTGGACTACGAGGAAATAAAAATAGTGTGCACCTGTGTCATTGCTTATGCTTGTGCACTACAATATGACCGGGCGGATTATATTTTCCACAGTAAAAATCCGTTAAAATAATAATTAATTTCTACAGAAAACAGCGAAAGCGACTTCAAACTCCCTAGAAGCGAACGTTCGTGAAATAAATCTTTCAGTTCAAAATCAGTCCAACAATATCCTTTTTTAAAATCAAATTGGTTTAAAAAAGAAACTGTTCATCGAATTTCGTGAAAATTATATAGGGCCACCTTGTAAATAAACCCTTCGAAATAGTAGTAAGGTAGAAAAGTAAAACCCAATTTTAAATTGTCCTACGCTGGGCTAAGGCCTCAAGACAGAGGGCAGCATAGGACATAGTCCACCACGCGGCCCAAGTGCTGATAGGCGGACTTCACATATCTCAGAAATATTATTTCTTAGATATGCAGGTTTCATCACGATGTTTTTCTCCGCAAATAAAAAGAGAATTTGTTTAAGTCTGTTCATTAATTACGGAAAAATCCGCTTAAAAACATCAAAAAAAAAATCAACAAATTGAGAACCTTCTCCTTTTTTGAAGTCGGCTAAAATACATGAGAAATATGATCGTATTCACCTGATAAAATATCCTCAACTTGACAGCGGGTCGGGGTTCTCTATCGTAGCAGTCGTTTATGAGCTTCCTCAGCGCGTATTCTATCGCTTCCCCTATCTCTGAGCAGGTCATCTGCGAGGCGAGCGTTCTGTGCGAGTTGCACGCCTCCTCGCTCGGGAAGGTCAGCTGGCACGTCGACGGGGATGAACCTGTGTACATTATAACAAATTTATTTTCACATAAAAATACATAACCTACTTGAAAAGTGTACTTTAGAAACATATCTTCTGCGTTATTTTGAATTTAAAAACAAACTTCTGATCCGATTTTTATAAAAGTTTTGCGGGAGCATTTTGGAAGTATAACCCTATTAGATAAAAAAAATGTTTTTTTTTTTAAATCAGATTATAAGTGGCGGAGATATAGGCGAACATTCCTACATTTTGTTATTTTCATTTAAAAAACAAACTCCTGACCATTTTGGAACATACAGGTGGGCATATCAGACAAAAAATTATTAAAATCGGTTCATAAAAGGAGATATGCGCGAATGTACATAAAAATATATAAACATCCTAATTAAGGACCATGCTCCTTTCTTGAAATCGGTGGAAAAATAATTTGCATCAATTCTAAGATTTTCTTGGTTTCTGAATAAATTTACAGTAGAAGCGTGATATTTCTTGGCTCAACCGTGTTGCTTTTTTTATATCTGTATTTAGTACAAAATTAGGTAAAATTTGTACTTTGAAATTTTAATTGTATTTTGTAATTTCCAATTATGTACTCCTTAGGTTTCGAAGATACAGGTCGAGCTAAGAAGTATGTTTCCTGTCCTGACCACCACAAAATTAATTTATTTTCTTTTTATAAATGTCCTTAATCAGTGTAATAAGTATGGACAATAGGACATCTTCTGAGCTGTTGATCACCAACCTGGAACCCGAAATATTGGAATCTGAAATAAGCTTTGAGAAAAATTATAACCAACAAATCAGCCGGAAGAGAGTATTGTCGCTGAGGAGCACAAAAATCTGGGAGATGTAGGGGTAAAGATCTTGAAAAATATCTGTAATCAGATCTGGAAGTCGGTAACATGGCCTAAAAATTAGACGGAGTCTCTTTTAATACTAATACACAAAAAGGGTCTACAAAGACTTGCGAAAATTACCGCACAGTATCTCATATCTAACGGGAGGAAAGTCCTGGGGGGGGGGGGGGGGGGGGGGGGGGGGGGGGGGGGGGGGGGGGGGGGGGG
>JAOCPS010000006.1:890735-910797 GCA_025505425.1 Graphium colonna | reverse complement strand
GAACGCTGTAAAGGGTTCGAAACGTCGGGTGATAAAAAAAAAATTAAAAATAAACCGCGATAAAATCCGTAAAGTTGATTAATTTAAAAATTTTCTAATATTCGCGTAAGTCTCAAAAACAAAATTGAAAACTGTTATATGTCAAATATATGCGTGGATCTCTCAAAACCTTACTCCTGGAAGCTACGATATATTCGTGTGTCATCAATACCACAATCCCTAAAATCGAAACTTTTCAATCAGTGTTTCCTACCAATAATGACCTTCGGGACCGAAACGTGGACACTTGCCGTGGGGCTGGTCCAAAAATTCAAGGTCGCTCCACGAGCAATGGAGCACGCAATGCTCGGGGTTTCTCTGGTAGACAAAATGCGAAACGAAGTTATTCGCCAGAGAACTAAAATCACTGACATTGTACGCAAAGACGCGTCTCCAGACGCACCAATGGTCGATGGAGCCGACACGTGTTAGAGTGGAGACCACGTTTAGGCAAACGTAGTGTCGGACGTCCTGCAGCACGGTTGATTGACTTAAGACAGGTGGCGTATAGCGGATGGATGTGGGCTGCGCAAGATAGGATAGTTGGTGCGCCTTGGGGGAGGCTTATGATCAGCAGTGGACGGCAATAGGCTGATGTTGTAAGAAAAGGAATCTAAAAATGTCATTGCTTACTCTGATATATCAGTTCTAGGAGGTCTGTGGAAATATTGTCCGCAATTACTTAAATTTTGCCTTGTGGTATAGCACAATTTCTTATATACAGCTTCGGGTATACTTAATGCAGAGTAGATTAACCGGGGAGACACTATCACCACACATAGAAAGCCAGTCTAAAATAAAGTATGGCTTGTGAAGTTAACGGATGGTCAATACCACCCCCTTCTGTTTTTACTAACATACAAGCATTATTGTATCCAATAACAAGTGTTCGGATGTTGTAGGTGCCCATGGGGGACGACTTCAGATAACCTCAGGTTAGCCGTATGCTCATTTGACAATTTTATTCTATAAATCACAACAAGCTATAAGAATAGTTATTGTACCGATTTAAAAAAAATAATAGGTTCTCAATTCGGGTTGTTCTATTTTTTTATGTATATCAATCATTTATGACCCTATTTTCAAAATTCTTTTTTTAACTGAAACGGTATACTTTCGAAATGACCCATAAAATTTCCATAAAAATCGGTTAATTTTTTAAATCAATTCTCTAAATTACACTTATAAGACGTTTGAAGTCGGTTTTTGTATTTTTAGTGAAAATAATGTTGTACAAGATTATAACTACGTATAATCAGTAAAAAAAGGTTTGTCGAGATAAAGGTTGATTTATCCAAAGAATTGTTCTTTTTTCTGTCTGTCTATGTGTTGAGCTTCCTCATCGTTCAATATTGAAATGTATGGGAAGGTGTATTCGACGAGGGCGTGTGGTGTGAGCGCAATGCCAACGCTTTTTGTCGATCCCAATTTAACGCTAACTGACAGCGGGGAACGTTTTATAACCTCTAATTGTACCGTATTTATTACAGTTGCCGCGAACAGGGGAATACGTTGAGTAGCGAGTTTGTATTTAAGTTTTTTTAAGAAATCTCTCTACAGTGTGCTACGTATCATTACGATGTCTTACAATATATCTAGAATAATATCTTCTTTCAATTAACTTTTTAATAATCGATCTCTAGGATGGAAAAGGTTCTAAGAAAAAAGTAAGATATTAGTTATATACCTATTTTTCGATTTTATATCTATTAAAACGTATTTTTTTTATATTTTCATAATCTATTATGTTTAAGTTCATCACTAAACTACATAGTATAGATATACGAAGTTTGAAAGAAATTCGTATAAATTCCGTCATATATAATAGTTATTGACGTTTTACGTAGGAACCTAAATTAAAGAGATGAGATGAGTTGGCTTACTACGCCAACTCTTAAACCACATCTAGATGAAATCATAACCCCTTTTGATCATAAAATGCAAATATATTTATATGTATTAGAAATGTAATCCATAAACCACCTCCGTAGCCTAGTGGTATGGACCCTTGCTTTGTAAACCGGAGGTCGTGGGTTCAAATTCCAATAACTTTGTGTATGTTGTTTCTTGGGTAGATTAGGGCAATGGGGGCTGATCACCCGATTGCCTGAAAAGAAGGATGATTCATGCGTTGGATGAGCATGTAAAAAGTGTCATTTCAAGTCAACAAAGGCAATTGATACGCTTGATCTCTCTCCGGCCGTGGTGGATATCCGTCACATCGGGCTTTGAAAGTTTAGGAACAGAGAGTGCACCTGTGTCTGCACATACATTTGTGCCCTATAATATGTCTTGTACAGTTGGGTGATCTCTGAGTAGATTGGCCGCCGTGACCAAAATTCGGTCAGGGGGTCTTTACTTTTTACGAAAAAAATAAGTAAAAGCGCATGTTCATTCCTATAGGTTAGACTTATCCCCTAAGGACCTTAAATCAAAATCAAAATATGAATATTCACATAGGCGCTTGCGCGCTCTTATGAAAGGTCATACATAGATTTTACATAGAGATTCGTTCATTATAAGCTTCTACCAACTCGGAAAGCAGATTCTACTGAGAAGAGCTGGCAAGAAACTCAGCAGTTGCTCTTTTAAAATGATGTTGGGTTACAATTTTATGTATACAATGAGCTCTTAAACCTACGAGAGTAAGAGAGAGCACTATGACCACACAGTTGTGTCATCAAAATATTCCGAAATGCTACAATAAGCTTTACTTAAAAGTGTATTTTTAATTTTACATTTAAATTTATCAAAAAGTAAGCTTAATATTATTTGTGGAATTATATTATAGATGCGTACACCGTGTCCCACGAATAATTTGCTAATCTTTTGCAGGCGAAAGCTTGCCGTAATAGGTTTGTCTTTATTTCTCGTATTTATGCTGTGTTTGTCTCTGTTTTAAATGAAATAATCAATATTTTGCCTAACCAATAAAATGTTACAATATATATACTGGGATGCAACCGTAAGTATATAAATCTCCTTAAATAGTTGTTGCAGGGTATCCTGAGCTCCGATAATATAGATTGCTCGAACAGCTCTTTTTTGCAGTATAAAAATAGTTTTAATATCTACTGCACTGCCCCACAGTAATATGCCGTAAGATAATATACTGTGAAAATAGCTAAAATAAACTGATCGAGCAGTATCTACATATTTTAACTGCAAAAACAGCAGAACTTAGTCTACCTGCAAGAGACGACAGGTGGTATTTTGTATTTATGGTAATAGTTTTACTATAAATACAAAATACTGCTTCAGACAGATTCATACAAAATTCCTTACAATTTAAAAAATTATAGCAGACCTACTTACATGACCAACCGTTTTTTAAATAAAGGGCAATCTAATGTGAATGTCTCATATTCTCCACCTTCTCCACAGACATTAAGTCCATATTTTTCTTGCATGACTAGAAGATGAGGTTGGATATCTCGTATGGTCATGCCCAAATGTACCTTAGGATCCAAGCCAAGTGCAGCAACCTAAGTAAATTTTATTATACATAAAAAATTTGAATGATACAATGAAACAATTATATGCCAGTGTTTAATAAACATATTAAATTAAACACTGCAATATAGCAATAGGTATCTACTATTAATGAAACATATTTATACTGCTTGCAACATTATTGTCAGATGATAGATTTTTATGTTACATGTGTTGATGTATTATTACTATAGTTCAACTATATTTGGAGCTATGAGAATTATGATAAAATAAGATTGAACCTTAATTATAATAGCTTCTACACCACTAGCTATCATTTCCTGGAGAAGTTCCTTCTGGTTCCGCCTCCATAAATATGCAAGACACACTAAACCAAGCCTTTGACATCTAAAAACAAATGTTATGCTTTATATAATGTGTCAAATACTCTGTTTTATTCCCACATTTTATTAACATATAATATACTAATATCATACAAATATTTGGTAACATACCAAATAATATAATTTAGGTCCTGAAATTCTCCTAATAAAAAGATGTACTGAGACTAAAGTTTTCCTAATAACTTTCCTTAATTGAAAATGGATTAAATATATTTCTAGCTATTTACACACTAAAAAGTCTATATCTAGCATGACAGTTTTACATATCTTTAAATTCAGAAAAGCACTTACACATTCTCCACCCTTATTCTTTGGTAATCGGATAAAATGGCTCCACAAGCCACTGCTTCTATATCTAAATCATCCTAAAACCAAACTAATTACATAAATTTCAGTGTAAACATATTTTAAATCCTTATCATAAAATCCTAAAGTTGTTTGTCATTTGACAAACAGAGTGACAGTGAACCATAAAATCAGTAGACATAAAATGAAAAGGTATGCATAAAAACAATTTCATAGATCATGTATAGATCAAAAAATCATTTGTAACAAGTTTTTTAAAATATGTAACTGCTGACATATTTTAAAATAGCAAAATTAAATACATATCAATATTAAAAAAAATTATGTAAAAAATAAAACTATTAATTATATAACTGTATTTATACAATTTAGTAATAAAAAATTATATTTAACTCATAGAAATAAAAGCTTTTTATCAATAATTAGTAAAGTACATGAAGAGAGCAACACAAATTTTAGTATTTTTAATTATAAATATGGAGAAGCGTGCATGATACTAACTTGAAAAAATTAACATAGATTTTGTAATTTCAAATTTTATATGAACTAAATTGAATGCACTATTTGTACAGAATTTGAATAACTCACTTACACAATCGCACAATAAATTGCTCCTTAGAAAGATTGAAAACTGATGATAAAAATTCAATAATCGATTGGTGCAGTTGCTAATATGTTGGCAACTGCATCGCAGGTTATGAGGTCAATTTCCACCCAGAGTGAATATTTGAAAGCTAATGATATAATAATTGTTTTGGGTCTGGGTGTTTGTCTTTGTGTAATTTATGAATGTAAAACCCTTGCAACACAAGACAAGTCATATAATAAAAGCAGCATTTTTTTAAAATTAATATTACTAAAATTCATACCTTTACTCTCAAAAGCAGTCTATATAGGTCTTCAACTTCATCATTTTCTACGGGTTTATAATTCCTCCCTTGGTCAATAGGGGCACCAGAAATATACTCCCTGTACAATGGCAACTCCATTGCTTCTGCATATAAATCAATTCCCTGATGGCCAACAGTTTGGTACATATAACTGTCTAACTCGTCTGTAAATATGAGTATAATTTAATATTCATATTAAATTACTTGATAAAACTTACTGTTTTATACACTTACAATATATTTTATCTTGAAACATTTTATATTTTGATATAGCATCAAATAACGAAATAGAAATTTATAAATTTTCTTTTTTTACATATATTGTTATAAGTGAGATCAAACTAGAAATAATTTAAATGTACTTGATGTTACTTGTGAATTATCATTAAAATTGCAAGTACAGAGTAATTAAATTGTTTTCATTAAATTTAAGTAATAAGCTTTTTTTTTCTTAGAAATAAAGCATTCAGTTATTTTAAAAATATACTATATTGTATAATATAGTATATTTATTATTGGAACCGTAATTGATAAGACCTGTGTAAAGTGAAATTTATTGTAAATGTTAAGTTTTTGAGAAAAAAAGATATAAAGTTTGTAATTTGTATGAAAAGCTACCATTTTTGACACCCAATTGTGACATCTGTTAATATTATATATAGGAAATATGTCCAATTGGTTGATATTTGTAATTTATTTAACACATATACAGATTTTTAAAACAAAACATTTTAGTGTAAAAATAAAAAAGTGTACCTAACCTCGCTATGCAATCGCCATCACTTCGAGGTTAGGTTAGACACTTTTTTCACTTTTGCATTCTAATTTTGTACAAAATCAAAAGCTTTAACCTATTTTTTGACTTTTGTGTTCTAATTTGGTACAAAATCTTTACATAGGTCTTATCAATTACTGTTCCCTACCAATTAAAATTTATCACTTATGCAGCCAATATGCATTATTATCAAATTTTAATATCATTATAAATTTAGTCAATACTATTTTTTTAATAAATTTAAGAATTTATACAGATATAGGGCTATTTGATATACATTGATGCATCGAAAACCAAATCAAATTGATCTGATGTTTTTAAATGCTTTCAATATATTTGGTGTATCAATGTTTTTTTCAGTTTTTAGTAGAAAAACATTGAATCGATTATAACCAATTAATTTCATAAAAACTGTTGTTTTTTAAAGTCTCCCAAGAGAACACTGGAAATAAGAGAGACAGCAAAATTATTGCAGACATTTTTTTTTTGTTCTTATTTAAATACATACAAATATATTAATAAGTATGTAAACAATATAATAAAGGGTTTTCTCATACATGGCTTGTATTTATTTCAATAAAGCAATGTTTGATCTAATGATGGTTTGCATGAAAAGTTGTGTTTAAGTAGTATATCTGGTCTGTGTCTTGTGAATTATCTCTCTTAGTATTT
This sequence comes from Graphium colonna, assembly GCA_025505425.1. Taxonomy (NCBI): domain Eukaryota; kingdom Metazoa; phylum Arthropoda; class Insecta; order Lepidoptera; family Papilionidae; genus Graphium; species Graphium colonna. The sequence continues at coordinate 904,279 of JAOCPS010000006.1, read as the reverse complement.
GTTGTTATAGCGGGAACAGAAAGTATCTATCAAGCACTATCTTTGTTTATTGTTACTAATAACATTAGGATATAATACATTTAAATTCATAGCTAATTAATTTTATTTAGTGTCATTTAAAATTATTTTATAAGACTATTTTATTTAGAATATAGAAAACATTTTTAAAACTGATCAATTATTCCGTTTTCTAAATCCATGATTCCTGTGTTGTTTATTATTCTAATTAAAACTGTTGTGACTGTCCCATCCTTACAGTCTATGCCATATACTGTAAGGGTGGGTTGCCATAGACTCTATGGCAAGAGCACAAATCATGCAACCATGTTGGTGATGATGATGGTTCATGAAATACATCCATGTGACAGACAACAGCGAAATCTTAGTAATAGTGTTCCATTTTTACACTTTAGGAACAGAACAATAAATAAATACTGAATGTGTAAATAATCTATGTTTTCATCCAATACATCGAAAGACATTGATGTACAGTTACAATATATTGAATGGAAAAAACATCGATGTTTTTTGGAAGTGGACACCCCTATACAGATATATGTTAAACTAAACCACATCAAAATAAGCATAGACTTACTTAGTAAAAAAAATATTATTTCACATTGGATTTCACGTTTAAAAGTTTATATATGTGTCCAACAAAACAAAAAATGTTCTGTTTTTATGGTTTATTACAGATAAATATTGATTTTAAACCTTGATTTAAAACCTTCATTAAATACAATACGTTTTTATACGAATTTATGACAAGTCTAAATTAGTTAAGGTGACGAAAGTAACCTTTATTTTGAGGTTGTAGGTTGGCCAGAGCTACAATTGTGTGCCCGGCACCGACACACTGCAGCATGTTGTAGCAGCTGTCCTTCCCGCCGCTTATTAACGCCACCGTTCTCATCTTCTTAAATAAATATCACCGACTATATATCACTAAATTCCCGTTACATAACATTCATAACATTTTAAATAAATTTACAATAAAAAATACACAACGCGACTCTTTCACGACTGAAGCATGGTATCATGTAATAATAAAAGTTTTATTGTGCTGTACTAATTAACTGAACAGTCCGTGTTGGAGATAAATAAGTTGCTGTATAACATTATCTATTTTGATAACATTCTTCAATTAGAAGAAAATAATATTGAAAAACTTCACGCAAAGGTTTATCAAACGTCAAATGATTTCATCCGTTCTGAAACATCTCAAGAGAGATATTTAATTTTCAGCACATATTGAAAATACTATGTTATTTTATTAGTTTTAATCGAAGAACATAAGCTATACTAAAATAAAAAAGAATTTTTCCAATATTAAATATCATAACATAAATTTTTCTTAACGACTTGGTGAGAAACCTGGATAATTTTTTTTATTGTCAATCAATAAATAGTAACATTACAGTATAGATATGTAAACATAGTGTTAACTTTAAGATCGTATGTTACCTGATGTGCATAGCGTAAGCCATTTTGTATACATATTTATACAAAATGTAATGTAATGTAATGACGCACCACTGCATATCTTTATGCAGTGATATCGATATGGTTCTCTAGTTTCATTTGTTTAGTCAGAAGTAACATTTGTAGAATTCTCAATTAAAAAGTAAATTATTTAATATTTATTTGTTGTATAAAAATTGTCACAATATAACTAACTAACTTTCCATGAGTTTTGGGTACCCTAAAAACATTAAATAATGTACCTACTTAAATACATTTATTAATTTTACTACTTAATATAACGTAATTATATAACATCTACTAATAATTTTTGCTAAAATTTATATTAAACTAACAAATTCGTTCCCTGTTTATAAAGAAAAATATAGCAATAGCACACAAATATGTATTTCAACATTATAATTTATCATCCTCGATAAATATTTCTAAAATATAAATAGGTGAAGCATCACAGTTCTCAATTTTCGGATACAAAACTAGGCTAGCGTCTTCTCGCACCTTACATGCTTTAACTATTTGTAATCCGAATATTCAATATTATTCACCTATGGAAACAAACATCACTATTTGTTTTATTTTCCTTCCAAAAATCGTTTTTGAAACATTGCAAATTTTACCATTTTCGGAAATTATAGATTTATTTAACAGAGACACGATGGGCGCGCGAGTTGCTTTCTTACTTATTAAACGTTTAAACGTGACTTCGATGATGGTGCACACGGTTTATACTTTTGCCTACAGCAATGATGTTTGTTCTAAGGTAAAACTTATAATAAATATTTAAAACATAACATAACATAACTTATTGAATATTATAAATTTGGCAAATGTTAAATAGAGCCAAAATATTTAAGGGGCAATTTCAGTTTTAACTCTTAACCCGTCAACGCCCAGCTACATCAAGCAATGTCGCTAAACCAACGGTCCTTCCCTACCAGCTACATCAAACGATCTTGCGGGCTCCGACTCTTACTTGAGTGTAAAGTAAAAGTAAAGTAACAGCCTATTTTTGATTATTCCACTGCTTCTCTAGAAAAAGGGTATAGGGCGTAGTCCATCACGTGGCCCCAGTGTGGATTGGTAGAAGTTAAGGAAACCTACATATTAATTAAATAATAATTCTACGATATGTGGTAGAGTTATTATTTAATTGATATGCACGTTTCCTTAACCGCCGAGCATGTGGTAAATCACCACTTGAAATTGCAATTACAAAATTTACAATTTCATTGATGCCGGCATCGGGGATCAAACTCAGGTTAGCCTCGAATAATCAGAATTGAGTGCCCGGATACTGAGATACCACGGCTCTTTTATTACTCTTACTGATTACTTGAGTGTAACGAAGACGATTTCAGATTGTAAGCTGGGTGTCTGTTGCTTCTTTGTGAAATTTGACACAAAAAAGGCTAAAAAATCAATGAGGCCAACATGAAAAAAAAACCAAATAACACATTTTGAACTCTTTGGTGTGAGTTCTTCTTTGTCACTCAATCGGCAAAGAGCCTAAAATGTTTGAATATTGAATTGAGATGTTTATTTATCAAGACAAATGTAAATCAGTGTTCTTTTAGCATAAATATGATAGGATTTTGGATAAAATCAAATGTTTTCTAATAATATCCATCCATTACAATTGAAACTAGTCGAGTGATATGCCGCGCGCCGGGATTACGTAATTTGAGGAAACCACCTATCAGATGGTAAAGCGTTTGTTTGTCGCATCATTTGATTTTGATAATGTCAGTTTTTCACGTCCATTTTGCATGAACAGGGGTCGCGAAGTTGTAGTGGATTTTTTTTTCTGTCATACTACATGTTCCATAAGGTGCAAAAAAAAACAGTATTTCCTTTTAAATTATTAGTTAATTACAAAATTAATCATTTAAAAGAAAGTTGAAAATTAAGAAAAGACAAATCATTAGCTGTGTAATGATTACACATATACATTATTATATATTTTTTGGGTTGTAGTCGGAAGAAGCCAGCGGGCAAAGCCATCTCACTCACTCAGGATGCATGATCAGGATCGCATGTTTCGCTTACTGCTCGATGAAATCTCGGTAGTTTATTTCGAAGTTGTATGGGATAGATTGCAAAATCTCTTATCGGCGGATTGTTTTTAAATTGGAATGGAAATTTTTAAATCTATATTCAAATCAGTGTTTCGCAAGTAGTTCAGAACGCCTGTATAGATTTATTTTGACTCACTTAAAACGTTTTAATTGTTTCTGTGGGATATATGCGAAACAAACGCTCGCATATAACAATAGTGACATTTTACATTAGGCGAATAAGCGAGTTTAATGGAGATATTATAAACTTTGTTTTGTCTGCTACTCTATTTACATGACTTAAGAATATTACCTGACCAAATTTAACGGGACGGAGCTTTCTCTTTTTATAAGTGTAAGTTATGCTATGAAAAAGGATTGCCTTACTTTTACGAAAGTAACCTCCCAGCGTTTTGCGAAAACTGCGATCATTTATCGTAATATAGCATAACTAACGGTATCATCAGCGTAAAGAGCTGATTTGACCATAGAAGTTTTGGGAATACCACTTAAAGGGACACAACTCTTAAAGGTTGAGGGTATATTATACGGTTCCTTTAACTCTTAATCTGAAACGGCCATTGTATCAAATTGCTCGTGTGATGTACATGAGTCTGTCCAGTAAACTTAAACTATGGCTTGTAAATTAAGCGATTATGCCAAACTTTTTCGAACACCTTTTTGATGTCGAAGAATTGTGGAATATCCACATTACTATCTATTGTGTAACCATGTCCACATCATTCTTTCATTTCAATGTTCAGCTTAAGTAAGTCATTAAGATAAGTATTTCTAAGCATAACCAACCTGGTGTTAGAACTGGGATTCGCTTAGTAAACATCTTAACAAGAACAGGTCTCTTATTTACCGTACCTTCTGATACATTAAACAACACACAATATAACCTTCATACGGTAGAGTGGTGATCCGCGACGTGGAATAAAAAAAAATCGTAAATCTCATGACCGTCAACATCAATATCAACATGCAAGGGAACTAGGCGGCCATCACAATCTCTTCGCGAATTCCTGAGTTTTGGCGACAGCAGCCGAGACTCTGATTTGACCAGTTTGACGCCATCGTGAACCCACAAAAGGCAAGTGACCTTCATAAAAGTCACTAATTGCTAAGTTGTTGCGAGATGGGTTCAGAGATTGTATCTCTGAAATCATCTCGTAACAACTTATTGGCATTGACTTGACATATGGGAAATCACCCATATAGAACACTTACAACCTAATAAGATATGCAACCTACAACATATACAACCAAACAACATATGAAACACCTTGACTTATTCTTAGGACGACTTAACACTTATGGTCTTACGATAAACACGGAAAATGTGAATTCGGAAGAACGGAGTAAAATTTCCTAGGCTATCACATGAATAAGGAAGGCATAAAACATAGCTAAGAAGCTATCTGCAGTCGTACTCGTGAGCGCAGTAGTCATGCTGGCCACTCTATACTTCGCATGGCGTAACACAAAACCTGCATCAAATCAACGGTCAAAGTTACTGTCACTTCGTCAAAAAAATAGTGCAACGGCAGTGCAAACAAAACCAAAAAGAATAGATCAATAAAAAAAACTTTTCTTAACTTTTTATTATGCCATTTTTATTTTTACACATAATAATTTTTCATATTTTTATTTTACTTTGTATACTAATTTTCATGTTATTCTTTTATCAATTGTCAGGCACAAACTTGTGTTAACTTATAGTTTTTTAAACTTTATACAGGGTTACTGGTAACTTGACGTCTTCCTGCTGGGTCGTGATCAGAGAATATAACACCCTAACCGGGTATTGGTCGTGATAGGGGTTTTTGAATATTTCCCCAAAATTCGACAATTCAACGCCATTAAAAAAACTACATTGTAAATCAGATCTTATATAATTTATTTACTTTTGTGATTCTTAAACATAGCTAAGATAACCATAAAAAATAAACAAAATTATTATTTAAATTTATGAGCAATTTAATAATTTACTCTTTCGGTAATTCACATGTTATGTTGAAAATAACCTCAAAAATAATGGTATGACGCTAATCGTACAAATCACTAGAATAAATTGCCTATTTAATCAGCTATCCAAAATGGTATTAATAATAAAAGCAAAAACAGGAAATAAATTAAAAAAACTGGACATTAAGTATTACTTAATGTCCAGGTTAAAATAATAATAAATGTGCATTCGTCTAAACAAGTTTTTATAGTTTAAAGACATTTTCATACCTTCTTTTTTCTTTAGTATTCTGATTGTTTAATGGCAGCTCTTGATTTGGACGAGAATTTTCAGTTCGTAAATTTTCTCGATTGTACTGAGGAAACTGTCTGCCTATAATTCGATGCTATATCTCTACACTTTTTGACCTTGGGAATGCATATGACGACTGTTTCATTCCAATTGCCCCGATGGCTGCGGCTGTCAAGAGTGTCAAGAAGAGCTTTGAATATTGACTTATTACAGATAGCATCTGCAAGAGATGCAGATCAGTTTTCGAGGTTCTTGATGATGGTTGAAACCTCATCAATTATTGTGTGTTCAATGGGAGGATCTGTTGGTAGTACCGTAGAACTATTATCTATCTATCAATCGTCGTCCACCATTAATAGGTGCAGGTTTATGATTTGCGTGCTTAGATAGCATTGATGTTTTAAGCTGCCCATAAGGTACTCGACCCTCTACTAGTCTTTAAACACTTTTTCCTTTGGCCAAGGACAGGGAAGGTATCAGAGAGACGTTTTAAGTTTTAGTAGATTGTGCGTTATGGCGGATTTATTTCAGCAGTGTTTCATTGTTAAACAAAAAAATAAGACCTTGGTGGTATCAGCCCCGAAGAAATTTACTTATTTGACGTAAAATATCAATATTAAATTAATTCAAGTTTGTTTTTGCTATCACAGAAAAACTAAGTTGTGAGTAACACGCCTTATATGTATGAAGTAACTATCAGAAAATTTTTGTGCATAAAATAATATTCGAATTGGTTAGCTACCCATTTATATTAAATTTACTATACTTTTAAAGAGATACTTTACATTAAGATTTTAATTTGACACATAGCCGTGCCCCGCGGAGTTACCGGTTTTGTGTAACGATAAGTATGTTGCACGTTGCTAACGATTAACAAAAATATGCTTGGCGTTGGGTGCACGCCGCGCCGAGCAAATTATGCCGTAGCGGTCAGAGGATTATAATTCAAAGCTATATCTAATAATTTTATCATTTTCGGCAAATAATTCATTATATAATCTTTCTGGATTTTGCACGAGGCTGTTCTCGTAATTGCTAATGTAGCCATAATTACTGATATATTAATGGAATAATTAAAAAGAGTTAAGTAATAAGGCCAATGCATTCATTTTAAAATATTCTAAAATAAGTTGCTCGGAAAATAGTTTTGTCTTTGTTTCAGGATATTGTATTTTCTTTCAGGATGTCTGATCTCTTTTTATTTTTCCGTTCTCCACGCATCATGTTATAATTTATTGGACAATAGAATAAGTTGTTATGTCAATGACTGTTTAAAAGATATTTTTCTCACATTTTTATATTTATCGGGAACAACCTCTTTTTTTTATGAAAGTTAACCCATAACCTAATCTGCTGCACTTGTGAATATGCGTTTGCGAATTTCATGATATTCGGTTGAAAAGTCAAGACGGGAAAGCAAATAAACTTTTGCAACTAGGATTGATATTAAAATTAAAAAATGATATCACAAATTGATCCCCATTTCGTTAACCATGTTTTGCAAATTTATCAAATAAATTTTTGCTTCAAACAAGTTTATTGTCAATCAAATTGATGTTTTAATTATGAATGATTATTTGACTTAAACCACGTTAAAAGCATTTTTTAACCAGAACAATTTATATATAGGGGTAAATTTTAAGTAGGTACAATATGTATAACGTTGATGTTAAATAGTTAAAACATTTCTGAGGAATATTCCCCGAAGAAAATATACATTTACGTAGATACATTAGGAATTAAATATTCTTCTTATGATATAATTTTCGTCATCAACATATCCTTTACATCTTAATGTAATGACGTCACCGCCATGGTTTTTCACAAAAAGAAACAGTGATTTAAAAAAATACGATTTGGAATGTTTATAAAATATCGAAATATAAAATTTAAATGCTCGGAACCAAACAGTCAATTATCTATGACCATATTTATATATAACTAATACTTCTCATGAAAGTGTACTTACCTAAATACATGGACTTAACCGTAAATTATTAATACAATGTATTATACTGTTAATAAATCATGTGACACATTTTACGTGGAACCCTAAACAAATAGTTTACTTTATTTCGCATTTTTAAGTAATAAATTACTCAAAAATAACATGAATTAAACACTTCATTACAGTATAGTATTAACAAGTTTCTTGTACAATTAACTAAGAGGGAAAATCATGATTTAGATCATTTTTATTTAGCCTTGTAGGCTTATTAAATAAAAATGATTTATGAATATTACAACGAGCCCATTTGATCATCATCTCATTTGATATAAAATATACACTTATTTTCCTTTGTGCAAAGCGCCATCTTTTAATACAAAAGGATATAACGACATAAAATATTTATTTTACTACTTCCTTTTTATTTTCAGCATATGAAGCCGATAAATGGTCTTAAATAAGGCAACAAACTGTGCTTTTAAAAATTATTGACGTATTTATTAAAGAAAAAGTTTTATTCGATTGAAATAGTTAATGTTTATTATCCAATTCGTTTTAATAAGGCTGTAATACAAAGTTGCCAAATTTAAAAATTGTGCAAAAAACGACATTGCAGCTATTTCTCTTTATAATCTTAATTTTTAATAATTATATAGAAAACGAAGTGAATAAATTACCAATTTAGAGGTATTATTTTGTTTTGTATGCAATTTTTATATTTACTAAATGTCCACGCGTGGGATAAAGTGAATGCCTAGAGTACAGACGCCATGTAATGAATTGTTACGCTCTATCACTGGTTTGTCAGATTATTGATGCGGTGGTTTGAATCACGTTTGAATTGAAGTGCGAAGCTTCGCATTAAGTTTTATTTAGGTGTTATTGTTTCTTGTTCCGAAGTTACTATAAATGAACGTGAAAATTCGGTAAAATTTGTGAAAAATTAGAGACATACATTGTGAAATTAGTTAATCATGGTGTTGGCTGAAAGAAGCAGTGATGTTCGAAACGGGAAGCGATCTAGAGGGCCGAGCCCTAATGGCCATGGAAGCCCAGATTCCAGCTCAGAGGATGAAAATGGTACGAAATATATTGGATTTGTGGCATTTGTATTTTAATGGGCAACGGATAACTATTTATCATGCATGCTAAGTACTGTGCTTAAAGTACGTACAATTACCCTATCTCTTTTAGAAAATTAACCATTGCACAGGGCTTTTCGTTTAATACATCGTCTGCGTTTTTTTAATAACTTGGCAATCTCATATCATGCTTTATTTTTTATGCTTTCCATCATCTGCCTACATGCTGCGTTCTCATCATCAAATCATATATAACGAAACCAAGCAGTAGCACCATTTGCAGCTGAGAAGATAAGAGTGGGTCGAGATTTTCAGGCGATTTGTCCAGAACTGGAACCAGTGGAGCAACGTAGGCCTGAACAAATTTCAGATAGGGCATTACTTGTTTGGTCACCAACATCAGATATATCAGACATTAAATGTGAGTACTGTAAACTAATTAATTTTTGGAATGCCCATATATGAAGTTGTCATATATTGTCAATATATTTATTTTTATTATTTTAGTGGATGAATATATTACAACAGCCAAGGAAAAATATGGTTACAATGGTGAACAGGCATTAGGAATGTTGTTTTGGCATAAGCATGATCTCAATCGGGCATCTATGGATCTTGCTAACTTTACACCTTTTCCTGATGAATGGACAGTAGAAGATAAAGTGCTGTTTGAACAAGCTTTTCAGTTCCATGGGAAAAGCTTTCACAGAATAAGACAAATGGTAGATATCATATAAATGAATTATAATTTTTATATACTGTTTTCCATTTTTACTGTTTTAACTTTTTCAACAGTTACCTGACAAATCAATTGCTTCATTAGTGAAATATTACTATTCATGGAAAAAAACAAGATCTCGTACTTCACTAATGGATGTTGTTGGTGAAGGTCGTAATGCTACTAGTTCAGGTATGGGGAAGAGGGAGTCTGGAGCTGGCTCTGAACCTGGTGGATCAGATAAAGAGTCTGACAATGATGAAAAAGTAAGTAAACATTGTCACTAGTCAACTGTACCACACATTGATAATTTTGTTTTGCTCTTTTTTGTATGCTAATTATCATAATTATATGGACAAGATTTCGGATATCAAGTTTTGTTTTTATCTATAGTATCTGGATTGTCCAATATTATGCCATACCATATAGTGAGTAAATAGAAATGCAGAGTAGATTCCATCAATATTTTGTTGATATAGCAATCAAATCAATTGCCCCATTAAACAAGCATTATTGGATAGATTTTTCCCAAGTGACTTGACTGATCATTTGAGCTCTGCACATAGACAATGTTTTCAGCTAGATGTGATCTCTATTTGTAAGATATCAGCTAATTATTCTTTGTGCTTTACTGCTATGTTATGGACTGCTATGTTGGATATGACAGAAGTGGACTATCCACCGAGGTATAGTCCGGGGAGGCAAGTCCCTTGCGGCTGGTGGTGCCTCGCTTCGCACCGGACAACAGGGCGAGGTGGGTGGAAAGCTTCCCACATGACCATTTCAACCTATTTGATGTTAATTGTCTTCCAAATCTTCAGCAAATTTTTCTGCTACGTAATTAATGTCTATTGATGTATATTGAATGTCCTAGCTGAATTTGATTGTCTATCCTTTCCCTTTGTATCACACTTTGCAAGTTGAAGCACTATATGTATTATTAGATAATAAGTAAAAAATTATTTTTAGTTTCTTAGTCACATTTTATTGTATGTTGATAATACCATTGTTGTATTAATTTTTTTTGTGAATATTTTCACCTTCATTTCAAACATTATTTTATTTTTGAAGTAATTTGTTAGACTAGTTTGTATATCTACATTCACTGCATATGATAAACCAGAAAGTCATTATTTATTCAATCATAACATTTATTTCCTATTTTTTTAGTTTTGTTGCTTGTTGACTTTGCTTTTTATTTTGAGTTTGACTGCTCTGCATTTTTATATACCACTGATACCTTATTCATGTTTAGTTTTTTTATTTATAGTTGTTGTATAAGATCTCATTGTTGTGTAGCAAGATCCTCAACTGTTTCAAATAAAATGTTTTTGTAATTATAAGTATATTATAAAGTACAATGCCCAACAATGGTACCAAAAAGTTTCATGCATCAAGATCTAAATTATGTAGTAATTATTTCCATTATTTCTTACGACATTACACTTCATGGATTTGATTTTCGAACAGAATATTTATGTTCAACTATATAAGTATGAATTTTGCTTAACCTATATGACATTTACACAATCGGTCATAGAGATGAAATTTTTGATTAATTGATTTTTTAATATTATCAAATATCTCCGAAACCCTGATTTTCTTTACAAAAAGAACTACTATATAATAAGTCTAGGCGCAAAAAAAAATTTTTGAATTTGATGCAACTTAGTATGATATGTCATATAACTATATTATCCTTTTCTAATATATAAGAGTGTTTGACTTATTCAGATTTTCGATTTCATTATATTTGCAACAGAAGAGGATCTGATCTATATGTAAAATTTTAAGTGACACCAAATTGTACTAATTTTCTCACATGTTTCAGAATGTTTACATAATTTCATAGCATATTTGGTCATTGTTGTATCATAATGTAACAAAATTATTTCAAATAAAAAACTATGGTTATTCCTATATCCTATTTCCCTAATCACATTTAGTGTTCCCGCATGCTTCCTTTAACGGCCCCCTTAAGATTTATATGTTGTAAACCTTAATGTGTGCAGAATATCATTTTCACTTTGTAAAAATGGGTTATTAAATGAAGTGTGTGAGGAGTCACAATGAATCGTTTGTCCTGTAATAGGGATGTAGTTTTGTGTTGGCAAGAGGTTAGAATGTAAAAATGTTGAATTGGGGTTTAGGGCGAGGGAGGCGGCGATGGCCCGGGAAAGTGGTGCACTGTTTGCGGAATTCTGTGCACACAAACAACGGTGCACAACTCGCAGAAGTTGTGTCAGGCATGCCTCGTGCACGCCAGGTCGGTAAAATCAATTTCCATTACGAGTATATCCCCTTATCGATCATTGCATGTTTTCACATAACCCCCGAGATAACGGTCCAGCTAGGTTTTGAGGATCTCTAATATTTAATAGTATATGGCTTTGAATGTTAATCCAACCTGACATTAAAAGTTGTACAGATGCCTTATACTACAAATACTTTTTAGAAGTAGTGAAGCCTTAATATTTAACTTGAGTAAAGCATAATGAACATTCGGTTTGGGAGTACGATAAGAGTAGAGCCATGTGGTACTGTGACAGACGTACGGGCACGATGCGGCCGCTGTGCGGTCCGTCGGGAAGACGCGGGCCCGGCTCGAAACAGCAACGGTACAAGCACCGCTTGCCGCGCGGCATTTACATCAATCACGACGATCTTGTCGCCATGGCGACTGGCCCACAGCCCGGCGACCCCCCGCAACCCGGCCTAATCAATCAGGGCGAGGCAATGCTTAAAGCCATGGACAGAGAGATCATATCGCTCAAGAGACAAGTAAGATGCAATGCCACCAGAGTCTCTATTTAGCGCCGCGAACACATTCTCACCCTTACGTTGACACGGTGCGCCATCGAACTAACGTTTTTTACAACCCTTGATTCAGTCTAGAATGGATGGGACTAATTGTTTGTTTGATGTAATGTGAGAATGTGGTAAATGAGATTTTTTCAATTCTATCTTTTAACATTAGTTGATAGAAAATCATATTTAACTATCATATCAGTACCATGCGGTCGACGAAATGTTATTCTGCACACATTTTCATAGCAATTATAGAATCAGTTTTTAGATTGTTGCTTTAACTAAATGCTATACAGAAATAGTCCTACAAAGTCCTTTTTTTATTTGTAGAATTTGGATAATCCAGATGCAATGTTTCTTCCTTTGTAGTATTTAAAATAAGTATGCAGTTCTTAGTTGCTTCTATTAGAATATGAGGGGCGGCATTGCTCATAGATGTTTTGGTGCAGGTTCAACAGAATAAGCAACAATTAAGTGCCATGAAACGTAAAGTAGGGGATGCGGGGGTCGAGGAACTCAGACCTGGAGAACCCCCGGCGAAAATTAACGCGCGTTGGACCAATGATGAACTACTTATGGCTGTAACAGCAGTTAGAAAGTATGGTATGTATTATAAGAAATATAAACTCTTTATCTGTAATCAATGCATGTTCTGTAAAGCGGTATTGTTTTTTAGTTAAACATTTGTTTATGTATTTTATCCTCAATCAGAACATGAACATAACAAAAACAATGAACTTTTTGTTATGTTCATGTTCTGGTTCATTTGGTTTAAGGCATTAGGTAAATAGGGTATTTGTTTTAATGGTTGAAAATGCTTTAATATCCACAAATACTTTGTTATATGAAATACTAATAAATAAGTTTTGTCATTGAGATCAAGTAAACATTTTTGAAACTAATTATTTACCTTGAATCCAGGCAAAGACTTCCAAGCTATCGCAGAGACACTTGGCACAAAAACGGAAGCGCACGTGCGCACATTCTTTATAACCTACCGACGCCGTTACAATTTGGACGCCGTGCTACGCGAACATGAGGCGGAGCGCGGAAATTCTAATCACATACAATCAGGTAAATATGGTCATTACCAATTTAGTAGAGTTTTAAATATAATTAACAACAAAAATATTTACAGAGCAATATAACTAATTTAACTACAATAATCAAATAACCCTACTCCTCGCGG
>JAOCPS010000006.1:879331-890635 GCA_025505425.1 Graphium colonna | reverse complement strand
CTCCGAATCCGACAACGACACATTATTGTGTATGACGTTTTGGAAACTTGCAATGAACAAAGGCCAATTTTTTATGTTGCCATCGAACTCGGGATCTCCATTGGAAGCAATTTCAGATGTTTAGGTTGACATGCGGGTCTGACATAAACAGCTGTTTGAGAGGATTGCAATTTCTTGGCAGGTCGTTTCACACAGCCTAATAGATTTTCGAACGAGGAAAGCGGTTAATAATCAGCGACGTAATTAGGATTTTCCTTTAACTCTATAGTAGCTATTTTATCCAGCACATTTTCAAAATCATCACGCAACAAACCAACAATTTCAAACTCGCATAATAATGAGTCTGCATCAAATGATTTCGAATTAATATCTTTGACGGGATCAGAACTATTTGGCATGCGCGAAAATAACCTCTCTTTTAGTATATTGCAATTGCAAATTAGTATCCCCTGGTGCCATTTTTATAGAAAATAGATATAAGCAAACGTTTAAAAGGAAACAATTCAAGCGACCTGAAAACGGCCTTAATAGTGTTCAAAACATATATTCTCCGTTGTTTTAATTTAAAAAATAAACTGCTAATCCGATTTTTATTAAAATTTTGTAGGACCATTTTGGAAGTCCTCTCTATTAGATAAAAAATATTTTTTTGACAATTTTATGGGGTTGTCTACAAAGAATGCTCTATCATATAAAAAAAGATTTTTTGAAATTGTTCAGAAATGACGGAGATACGCGGAAACATAGATGAAATCAATTTATATTATATTGATTTGAAAGAAAAACTACTGAACCGATTTTTCTGAAAATTTTATGTGACCATTCTGGAATAGAAATAGAAACATGAACAAAAATAGAAACCTGTGAATTGAGAAACTTTCTCCTTTTTTGTAGTCGGTTAAAAATAGACCTGTTATACATGAATAGATGTGTAAGAGAAGTTTGTCTGAAGGGTGATAAATTATCAGTTACTTAACTAATAGTTCGCTTATAGCGTCAAGGGTTATGGACAATAATACAAATGAATTAATTTAAGAGAAAATGTTTAATTGCTATTTTATTTAATTTATTATGAGCTATGCCAGCAACTATAATTGTATACTAGATTTTTTTAATTTTCAGCAATAGTTTAATCTCCAAATATAACTGAAAATAAAACATTTGTGTGCTCTGCTCTCTATTTAATCAAGAATTTTTAAAATGTACATATTTTCTCGCTGCAAAGTTTGTGTGTATGAACTACCTTTTATTTTCCATTCATTACTTATATTCCGAATAGTTAACAAGGTTAGCGAGTAAATAGGCGTAGGTTAGGCGAGTCACCCCATCGAGATGTAGGTATGAGGGTGTATTGGAGGGTCGGAATAGTGAGGCTGCGACCCTCGCGCTTTCTCAAGATGCAATCTCGCCGCAGGAAATAAGATATTTGCGAAGACGCGAAGACGCCTGCCGAAGTAAATGTAGTGGAAATTTTCTTATTAGAATATCTACGGTACGATGCCTCGGAGCCATTACTGGGCGTTTTTTGTGCGGCGGAATCTCGCTCGCGGCGCACCGTTATCCGCTCCGTCGCTCCCGATTTTGTACCGAAACGTGGGTTTTTCGTTTGTTTTTATGTTATTTTTTTACATAAGATACAATAACTATTATCTACAGAAACTGACTTCAAACGCCTTAAAAGCGAACGTACGTGACACATATCTTTGATTTAAAATTTTCATTATATGCAATTATCTTGTAACTATAACACTTCAAATAGAAAAATAATTGAAAACCGGTGCATAACTTTCGGAGAAAACCGGTAACACACATGCTAAAAAACATAATCGAATTGAGAACCTCCCCATTTTTTGAAGTCTATTGAAAATAGTGAAAACGTCTGGCGTAAGTAACATTAATAGTGTATTTTGGGCGAAGTCTAATGCACACCTTAATGCCAATACTACTATTATGTCACACTTTGAACTAGATGTAGTTGTCTTACCCTGAAATCTAAACTAATATTTGAAAGCTGTTGAAGAGTTTGTTTGTTTATTTGAACGCGCTAATGTCAGAAACTTGTTCCAAATTCAAAAATCATAGTTTGGATAACGCTATTTGTCGAGGAAGGTTTTACAGTATATAACATCACAAACACAATTTACGCGTGTAAAACCACAGAAAGCACCTATACAAGATGATTGGAGTCACATATGCCATTAAATGAGAGCACTCTGTACTCGATTCGATATCATATTTATGTACAAAAATTAGGGGCTTAATTTCGGCCGAAATTCTCCAATAAATTAAGTGTGGCAGTACAGCACGGTGCCTACAGAGCTGAGTACGCCGCAGGTTATTGACCTCCCCGCCACTCCGGCCACGCCGTGTACGCTAGGGTGGACATGAATTGCGTAATAACTTTTTCAACTTTCGATTGTTTACTCAGTGGTAAATCAATATTTATTATTAATAATATTTTTATTCTTCATGAGACTTCTATATGAGACTCACATATGTCTTAAAGTATTGAAGGTGGCTCACCAGTCGCCTGGTATAAAGAAATTGAAATTTTGTATTTAGGTATAGATACAGAAAAAATACACATATATCACAAAAAATCTTTTCGATAGATAGAATATGATGGAATTTGTCCGGTCGAACAGCTACATAACTCTGCCCACAGACAATTTTAAGAAGTCAAAAGTGAGTTCAAATTAAACCACTTAACACTAATACGATAATAAATAGCGTCATATACAAGGAGTAGATTTAAGTAAATAATTAAAGCCATCTGGTTAATATATTATTAATTTTAATAGTATTTTAGTTTTTATTGTTTATTAGTCATTTAATTGAGTTTAACACCGCCTGCGTTGTCTAGTGGTATAGGCGCTTGCTTTACAAACCGGAGATCGCGGGTTCGAACCCCGCGGGGGGACAACGATTTTGTGTGTTTTTGGTTGGGTTAGGGCAATGCAGGCTGATCACCCGATTGCCTGAAAAGAAAGATCCATGCGTCGGATGGGCATGTAAAAAGTCGGTCCCGGTTGCCAAGAACGTCTTTGGCAGTCGTTATAGTATGTCAGTGCCTTCAAATATCCTGACAACTAATCCATTCTTCGAATTCAGTTTATCACTTTGGGTTGCGGAGATCGGGTGCCAGTCGCTGTGCGTAAAAACTGAAATTCAGGTAATATTTGGGTGGATTTGAAGCCGACCCCAAGTTACTTTGGAAATAGCTAGGAGGAAAAAAAATTACTAATCAACGAACAGAATATTTATATAACTGTTAAGTACACTATGCTTTATTCTTTATCTATCCTCAACCTTTGATTTAATTTAAAACATTATAAATTTCTTAGTTATACTTTATATCTTAACATGCTATAACCGCCATCTTGAGAAATGAGGGATAATTTATCATTTCCGTTCGTAAATTTACTGAATATTGAATTATGGGTCGTACATACATCGCGTATGCATATAAATCGGAAAATTTTGCATAATTAATTGAATTTCCATTAATTACTGTTCCTTTAGTTTATTTAATGTTTGTAAAAGTGACTATGTACCTCGTGTATTCAGTAAGAATACCAAATAAAATAATGAGATTAAAAAAAATATTATCAAATATAAGTAAAATATTAAATAAGGATATCTTGATAATGATCGTAAGAGCGAATAGAATCGTGATAAATTCGTAATAAGATTGTTCTCTTTTGTCCGTCTTTAGTAGTATCGATTTCAATTATACAGATACACATATAATGAATACAGATACACACGCATTTATAAATACACTTGTAATACACACACAACAAACACATTTTAATTTTGCACTTACACTAAGCTTTTTCTCTCCCTTTTGCTTGTCTTTTTGTTATTTATTAGTATGAGCCTAGATTACCACAATTCAGGTTATCCTAGTATAGTCTATTGAGATCTATCTTTGTAACACACGTATTGTTTAATAAACAATTTTATTATAATATAATTGAACCGTGGTAGCTCAGTGTCCGGGTGCTTGCCTTTAATACCGTTTACTCGAGGTGATCCTGAGTTCGATCCCTGGTGCCGGCACCAATGGAATAGTTAATATTCTAATTGCAATTTTAAGTGCTGACTTACCACGTGTTCTGCGGTGAAGGAAAACATCGTAAGGGAACCTGTATATCTTAGAAATAATATTTCTGAGATATGTGAAGTCCGCCAATCTACGCCCTATACCCTCCGTCTAGAGGAGGCCTTTGCCCAGCAGTGGGACAATATAAAAAAATAGGCTGTTCCTTTTTTACTTTTATAATTGATGAAATAGATTTACATGGCCAACCTATTATATCCAATTTACCAGGTTGACAACGCACACGTGACTCTCCGGATGTTACGTGTGTCTAAGGCGACGGGATCGCTGGCCATCAGGTGAACAGTCTGATCGTTTGTCTTCCTCTCCATAAAAAAACATTCCTTTTGAAATTGAAAATGCCTATGTAAACTATGACATTTATGATTAAATTCCTACCGACCGCGGAACGAGTGTTTTAAAACAGGATAAAAACCATTCGTCGTCTTAAACAAATTGATAATTAAGTTTTTTTCGTTGTCCAAGATCATCTGGCGGAACTCGGCGGTCGACGGGAGCAACTTTTCTCATTATTATAAGGGATATTTGTATAAAAACTGTTCCGGCGGAGCGATCATGGCTACTCCCAACTTTATAATTGCCTTGACGTAGCTAATAGAAAGTTGATGAAAACTGCCAGGGCGGGCGGCACTGTCTACGGCGCCTTGTTTCGCAAAACTTGCGTTTTAGTTTTCGTCGTGCCACTTTAATTTTAACATCTTTATTATGGAATATGATTAATGTTTTTTCTATATATAGATACTTTAAATAAAAAATGGTATTGTGTTATACGTCTTATTATAAGGCTAGCTGACCCAACTTTGTTTTGTCGTATAAATTGTTTCTAAGGATTTCTATGGACGAAAACACTTATTGTAGGTGTGTAAGAATGTAGATAAAATACTGTATATGGCAGGAAAGACACATGGAGTGGCCTAATCGACCAGGGTTAAAATGATTAAATTACTAATATGGCTATTAAAAATAGGAGTTGGTGATAGAAATATTACTATTTAGGGTCATATCATATATGAAAAAAATGGCAAAAAAATTTAGGATGGATCGCTTATTTAATTTAAAAGTGTAAAAAATAGAGAACGACAGATTTTCATCTCTAAAAATCGGTTAAGACTTTTCGGAGTATTACTCCGAAATGGCTTGACCGATTTGCCAACTAACATTGTGCTTTGTGCTTTATGCTGTTAGTTGTAAATTTAAAACATCATAACTATTTTGCTTTCATCTTTACCGTACTTTAATTTTTATTTTGATACCAACCAACCAAAATAAATGAACCAATACGAAATAATACAAAGCTGTTGAAGCATTTAGCCATTTGTTTAAAAAATTGTACAAAAAACGCATGGACAAAGACAGGCTTGATGCCGAGTCCACTAAGAATCGAATACACTACCATTATCAAACCTTATAAGATATTTCGACGTATAAGAAACTAAGATGAAACTAAAATGTTAATCCGGCTAATGGACTATCCGTATGTCAAAATTCATCCAAATCCATACATAAATTTCTGCGCGATGGAGTAAAAAACATCTATACCTACAAACTTTCACATCGTAATATGAATAAGATTTTTTATGGAAAAGATGACAAACGATCATACTGTTCACCTGATGTTAAGTGATCTCGTCGCCCATAGACACACACCACATCCGGAGAGTTGCGTGTGCGTTGTCAACCTGGGAAATTGGATAAAACAGGTTTAATGGATAGGATGGATGAGAAATATATTAAGGATTAGGAAGGCAAAAGAAGAGGAAAGGAATGGTCATTCGGCAACCCAGAAAGCACAACAAATGCACGCTTTATTTTATGCAGATTTTATGGAGGGTGGTGGTACTCCCCCGGGCGAGCACGACCGTATAAGATTATACATAAGACTAGATTTAGTGTTGAGTGAAGTATGTACGTACCCATGGCGTCCTGGCGCATTCCCACGGCCGACATGTTGGCCCCGTGGCCCATGGAGAAGCCCTGCGGCATGGGGTACGAGCCGCCGCCCATCTGCGACAGCGAGAATATGTCTTTCTGCAGCTCCTCGTAACTGCCATGGTGCTGTTGAGAAACGTTTATGTAGTGCTGTAAAGGTTGCGACGAGCGATTGGTACGGAAGGGTTTAGTATAGATGTAATGAAAATGGACATTGCTTTTTCCTAATAAAGAAAAAAATATTAGTTAAAGAATCTTTTATAACTTTTTATTTATTTATCAAACTTTATGCACAAATGATGTACATAGGCGGACTTAATGGCGAAACGCATAATATTTATGTTGGTACTATAGTGAATTCTCTGTAAATTGAAAAACTTATATTTGAATCTTTTAATTATTTAAATAAAGATTAGATATTTTAAATAAAGAAATTCTTCGGTAATCTGAAGTTGAAGATATCTCACCAGCCAGCGCGCACTAAATTGGAGTTTAGGCTTCCTTCCATACTCTCTATAAATTGAAGCATGTGTTGTTATCAGTTAAGGTGTTTGTTACATGTAGACATGTTAATTCGTGACTGAGTTTGCAATGAGTAAGTCACGTTAATTTTTGATTTAAATTTTAAAATTATTTCGATAAAAATCAAGTCTTTCCATAAGTGAAAATAAAAACGCGTGATTGAAGCTGCAAAGGAGGGACAAGCGAAAACAGGTGTAATTGTATGAATGTTCGAAATAATCTTAAATCTCGATAATTTGAAGTTTTTCTTCGAGTCAACTTATCACAAGTCTACTGTATATGTTTGTAACAATATAGATAATTTGCCTTTTTCTTATCATCCTAATTTTTTTCTTAAATAATAGTGACTTCTTGTCCAACAAGATATTGCCTGAAAATCATATTTTACACAACGGGGTTGGCATTTTACCTTCGCAAAACAAAGGAATAATCATATTCGAAGGATTAGTAAAATATTGATGTCGAATTATGAATGAAATATGAAATACCTTTATTCAATGTTAAAATGCATACACTTTCTTATTGAAAGTGCATGCATATTAATGCGTTATAATCAAAGGATTTAACCTTTTGCAATCCAACTGACACATTTCCTCTAAGTTTTTAAAAATCACTTTAGAACAATAAAACTATTCATTCATTCATTCATTCATTGGATGAGCGAGTTTTCGATTCGTTCATAGAAACTGGTATTAGGAAAAAAATAGATACAATTGAATTACAGTGAATGAACAAAGGCGACTACGAGCCTTCATCAAAATGAAAATCTATCAAACGATCATTCTGTAACTTATTGCGTTCACTCGTTTCCATTTATTTATGTTTTTATTACATTAACCGCTCGTCCATATACTCGTATCAACGTTCATATAAACTGTTATTTCTCGTTTACTTCGTCGACGTTTTTAAAGCAGTTATCGCGAGTCCCTTCAATCGCGTCGGCCGTTCTTCAAAATGGTTATCGCGCAAGCAAAACGCTATTCGCGCGTAATTACGCTACCAAATTGAATTGAGATAATGCGAGATTAATGCACGGTGCCCGAAATCTCGTCAACGGTTCATTAGCGCGAAAGGTCGCTGCGAAGTTAATCGTTATTCACCCGCGCTTGTTTTATGTTAAATATGGCGGCGGTCGTACGTTTCGTTGCAATCAACACTTTCGGCTAATTGGTAATGCGTTGGCGGGAATTGAGCACGCCGTGGCCTATTCTGCGATGTGTCGTTTTGCGTCAAGCACAGTACCTAGTTAGTGTTACATTTTAATGTGATTTTTTGTCTGTGGTAGTAAGAAAATAAAATGAAATGAAAATGTTACAATGACTATTGCGCTCTTACTCTTACTCTTTTTTTGTTTACATTTCCATTTGAAAACTCTGTGCATATATTTGTTTTACACGTATTGTGATATACGAAATTTAAATAAATGTATTTATATGCTATGTTTTGTTTATTGCATTATTTAGTTTATAAAAGTTTATTGGTGTTTGTATTTTATGTATTTATTACGATATTTTGTGCAATATTTTAGTCTATGTATAGTTTATTAAGTATAAGAAGGTATGATTTTTAACATAACATTATTTTTAAGCCTATTTTATTTTATATTATGTGCACGTTAACTACTCACGATCTTTGACTGGTTGCCTCATAGAAAATGCGGTAAGCATTAAGTCCGCCTATGTATTTTTTTCCTTAAATTTTAATAAATTAATAAATATTTCTGGTAATAGCTTTTAAAATTTATGAGCTTATTGTATCGTACTACAATATATGTACTGTGCTTGTAGGACTTAATATTATCTATTACTTCAGTTCACCAAAATTCTTACTGAACCACGATTCACTTATTTGTTATCTGTGTACACGATATGTGATTTTATATGTAGGTAAAGACGATGACGATGACACCACTTCAAACGAAACAGAATCTAATTAAATTTGTTTTTTTAAAGATTATTAATTGATATTTATAATATACATAGTTCAAAATAATACTCGCAATAAAATATCTGTAATAAAAATACGCGTTATGCTTTGCCCATCAATTTCGCTCTATGGATCGCATTCTCGCGCAAATTCCGGAGAATAATGAAATGAATGACACTTGATATTATTTTCTATGTTATTTTTTTCTATTGGTCTTTGTTAATAAAGGTTAAAGAAACATAATTATATTTTAGCAGGTAGAAGTTAAGCTTCTTACACATTTTCGTATATTTATGGCTGACCATACATGGCCTGTAAGGCTCATAATTAAAGATAGTTCCAAATGATTCTGATTACGCCTCGAAATACAAACGAACGATCATTGAACAGAGCAAACGACCGCCATTATTTGCAGTCGCATTTGCATTATTTTCGGCGACGCGCCCGACCGCCGCGGAATCGCATTACGTCGTAATCAGAGCATTGATTAGCGCCGCGTCGTAATGAGCGGCCGAATTGCGGCGTGCCGTTGCCGTTTGTTATTTTTAAATTTTGAAAATAGAACTCTGGTTTATTTAATGATATTGGGTAAGATGGTTCACATTCTTGTATTTCTAAATGGACATGGATTGGTCAAACTTTCGATAAAGGAAGAATTGAGGTGTGCCGTTGTCGTTTGTTATTTTTGAATTTTGAAAATAGAACGGTGGTTTATAAAAAGATTTTGGGTAAGATGGTTTACGTTCGTGTATTTTAAAAATGGACATAGATTGGCCAAACTTTCGTAAAAGAAAGGCCGAATTGCGATGTGCTCGTTGTCGTTTGTTATATTTTGAATTTTGAAAATAGAACGCTGGTTTATTGAAACATTTTAGGTAAGATGTTTTACGTTCTTGTATTTTAAAAATGGACATAGATTAGCCAAATTATATATACGAGTAGAGTAAGGGCGAATTGCAGTGTACCGTTGTCGTTTGTTATTTTTTGAATTTTGACAATGGAACACTAATAACAATGTTCCGATAATAAGAGGTCGAATTGTGATGTATCCTTATTTGTTATTTTTTGTTATTTTAAAAATGGAATGCTGATTTATCAAACAATCTTTGGTAATAAAGTTTGGCAAGAGTAAGAAAATGAAATTATATTTGTGAAAATTATCATAATGAGCGGAATAACGCTGTGCTGTTATTATTTGTTTTTTTTTTTTAAATTGATAATAGAAAACAGATAATGACAAAGAAGATGTTTTGTAATGTTGCATTTTGAAAATAGGACTGTAAATTCAAATAAATGCCTAAGATGGTTTACCTTTTTCGTGTTATAAAAATGTTTCGCAAAAAATTCGATGGTTTGCTGTTTTGAATTAGAGATTAAAATACGTATTTAAAAATGAACCTCATTCAGGCGGATAACTAATGAATAAATAGTATCTAGAGTAAAAATTCATTTTCTGCAAAAGTTAAAAAACAATTATATTGCTGTTCATTTAATTGATTTTTTATTTCTTCTAGAGTTTTTTTTTATAAATGATGTTTTACAACTAAAAATAATTGCGTATGGACTCTTCAAGATTATTAAATTATTAATATTAAATTATTGATTTTAACTTACTTAAAATTAGGATTAATTTACTGAGACTTTGGTCTTGAGGCTTCAATTTAGGTTTGCTAAGAGAGAAAAATAATAGTAAAATCTGTTTTTTGCTCCTAATGGAACTGAACGGCCATGCCCTGCTGTATTGCACACGTGGCAGAAAATTTATATTCGAAACGATTTAGATGGATTTTTTCTTAAAAAGCTTGTGTTTTTTCGATGCTGCTTTTACAGTCACAGATGTAATCGGACCTACTTGGTAGGGAGTGATTATATTCTGTTTCGTTTGAGTTTACATTCTTCGTAGGATTTTTAAATATTATTTATTTGTTTAATAATATTTGTTCACTTATGACTACAAAGGATAATGCCTAAATCTAGTACCAAGAATTCTCTTGCATCAAGATCAAAATTATATAGTAATTATTTTTTTTAAGATTTTTGGTTTTATGGATTTCATTTTAAGAGTGGAATTTAATTTAAAGTATAAAAGTATGAATTTCGTCATGACGTTTGCGCAATCTGTCATAGTGATTTAGAATGCAAGATTTTCTATGAATCAGTTTATGAAATATCTCCGGAAACGAAAATAACCTCTGTAGTAGTTAATATAACAAGTCTAGTCTCCAAAAAACATGTTTGAACTACTTGGTACGGTTTGCCATATAAAAATGGGCATTGTCCTTTGGTTATTACTAATAAATAATAATTAATCTAATAGTTCATACTTTTTCCCCAAAGTTATTTGTCGTTGGATGTTTATTTTAATATTTACGAAATAAAAAAAATTACCTGTGGGTATCGGTTGATGGTGTTAGGGTGTGGGTAAGGTTGGTACCCGCGGTATCCCTGGATGTTCCTCATCATGCCGTTGCATCCTGGAAGTACAGCCGGCGCCAGAGCTTTTTGCAGCTGCTTTTCTTGCTTGCGATACTTCGCCCGACGGTTTTGGAACCAAACCTGAATATTATAATTATTATTAAAAATTCACAAATAAGAGGTGAGTGGGGTTTTTATTTCTTAATATAAAAGGATATATAATACATTAAGTGATATTTCTATTCTATCAACCTCTAGAACTAAACATGAGAGTTTATCTGACAGTTTATCGTCACGATTTTTAACAATGGCCCTTTTTTTCCGTATTCCTAAAATAAATAATATGTTTGCTAATTCTGCCTTTAGTCGCCAGTTTTTCGGATAGTAAA